>UFQX01000723.1:73345-297104 GCA_900497675.1 Arapaima gigas | reverse complement strand
GGGGGGGGGGGGGGGGGGGGCCCAGGAATGCTTAAAATTTTTTTCCCCCATTGAAATTAATGGTCTTTTTAATTTTGCCTCTGAATTATGACATTTCACCTTTCGGGCTGATTTCCAGGAACGCGCGACAAAAGTAGGGGGATGCCTACAATCGACATGGATACTGGTGACAGCGATGGCGGTGAATTTAACGTTTTCTTTTTACAGCAGGTGGGATACCATTTCGAAGTAGAACATATACAACATTACACATTAAATTTCCCCACATTCCAGCTGTATCTGTTCAGAGTTGTACTTGTAATGTAAAGCCTGTTCAGACAAATTAAATTTATGACTTGAGAAGTCCACACAGACTGGAGGCCCTTAGTGGAGTTTGAAAAATGAGTCGGATCGAACAGATCAAACTCCTGCTAATTGAACACCTGAACTTTAAAGTAATTGTTTAAAAAGTGCAAAATGCCTGCTAAAGGCCGACAATAGAGCTTCGATAGAGATCATTTATCTAGAAAGACGGTCTCAGGTCAAGGTAGCTGTTCGGCGAAAAGTAAGAGGAGAAATTCATGCCGCGTTTCGGATTCGTATTACGCGCACGCTCCGCACGTGTTCATTTTGCAAAATAAAATTTAGAGTGAAAGCATTTAAATCTACGCATTTGGATATAATCTTCAAAAAAATCCTGTCTGACCAATGAGCAGGAGATAAGGTGAAAGTAAAGCAGTGGCGTAAACGTTACCTCCTGTCGGGCAGATCTTAGGATTGTGAACACAAACGCATATAAAAATATGTACATGTTGTGCTGGATTCAAATCTAAATCCATCAGTACATCTGGATAATGTGCAGAAGAAGGCAAAGATCTTCTGCTTCTGCTTCTGCACCCTCCCTTACCATGAAAACCACATAAATGGCTGCCGTGAGCTGAAAGTGACTCAACGGCAACGCCCCTAACTGGTTTGAACCACTTGTCAAAACTGCTTCTCCAGCTTGGAGGAACCTACCAGGTATGGAAGATACTATCAGTTTAATGACAAAGATTAGTATTCATTCGCGATGGTCTTGCGCCTGGAGTCTTGCTGACTAGTGCATTTTTGGTCTGTTAGCACCGGTCTGTGGAGGAAAGGGCAGTTTCTCCCTCTGGGTTGGTCAGGCCTCCTGGGGAATTCAGCATCTCCGAGAATGATTTCCCACTAAAATATAGGTCAAAGTAACACCCCTGAAAATTTTCTACATGGGCACAGACTCCCATCCACCCATATTTGACATCAGAACAAACCCCCAGGCAAAGAAAAGTCTGCCTCAACATCTTAAAGACAACTTTGTTGGAGAAACTAATACTGGGAAAAACGGGAAACACAGTTTTGGGCGTCTGACCAGACCTGCTGCTTTGGAATGTCTGTAGAGATCAGAAAAGCAGCCAAAAAAGTCTTTCGCCGTTTTCACCCGAACGAACCCGTTACTCGTCGACCGGTGCGATGCGTTTAGCGTCCCCCCCGTCCCCCCACATCGGGTTTTCGCATTTACCGTCACTTTATGGTCACCAGAGCATTTCCTCAGCCACCGTCCCATCTGATCCTCCAACTCCACCAGAAACTGAGGACCACTATTTCATTTCTTTAATCCCCGCAGTGTCCCTCTGAGGAGAACGCTGTGCTGTACCATTAACAGCGTTGGCGTGTACGGCCAACGCGTTTGCGGAGTTCCCGTTTTCCCGGATGAGAAGAGCAAACGCAGCGACGTATCGCAGTGATTTTACAGACAGCGCCGTACTTCATGGGCCCAGCATATTGCGCCCGGCACAACTTTACGGCCTTATGAACACATTCGCCAGGAGATCTGGACCCCGGCGGGACGGGCGTAGATGGCAGCGTCTGTTCTTCTCGGTGACACGAATGTCTGTGGGTTAGAAAAGAGCAGAACGGTGTCTGGATGACATACAGCAGTGCCCGTGGGAAAGGGGAACTCATGCAAAATGCATCGCGCCGTGGAGTGACACCAACACCGGAGGGTGAACCAAACATACACGCATACGCGTTGGACAGGGGTGGTGTTTCTAACGCGCTCCAGCTAGCTGGACATTTTTGAAACGGATAATTATCGGTCGAACGAAGCCGATACCGTCGGCTGGGGAAAGGAAAAAGCGCGGCCTTTCGAAACGGATCGAACGCACTTAATTTTCCGTCCCTTTGGCTTCGCTTTAGTGAAACGTTCCCCGACAGCCGGAGAACAACTGCAGGGGAGAGAGCGCACAGCTGCATGTCTTATATACAGCTGACAATTTATTTATTTATTTATGGATTAATTTTTTTTATTTATTTCAACCGAAACGCTTCTAATTAGAAATCTTGGCCTGAAAATTTGAGAAGATGAGAATATTAGACCCAGCGTCACACAACATGTGGGTCTTTCTGCGCACGGCACATTTTTCCTTTTAAAGTTTCTAATGCTGCGACGCCGTTTCAGGTCTTTCCGACACGGGGTCACGTGCAGGGGGGTGATGTAACAGTTTGGGAGGCCCCCCCCCCCCGATCAGTCCCATTTCTTACCTTTTTTTTTTACACCTATTACTGTAAAGCATCAAGTCTGACTGTAAAAATGCCTTTTCTCCGGTCCCTGGACGGCTGTGTGTCGCCCGTGTGAGGGAAAAGTCAGGTACTGAGGACTTGCTGTAGGCTGTCTGGACTGCGACCTGAGTGTCTGTCATTTACCACTGTTTTAATTTGCATGGCAGTAACAGGAAAGGACGTCTGATAATTCAAATAAAATCACAACACCAGTTTTAAACAGCAGACGGCGTCTCGGTACCTGCAACTGATCTCCGACCAGTTTGCGCTGACTCAACAGTTATGATATAACCGACCGACCCAGAGCAGGTGAACGGTCGTCCAACGGCCGCTTTGGCCTTTGGAACTCGAAACAGTTGCGCGGCGACATCGCCGACATACGGTGCCAGTTAGGGGCGTCGCGGTTAGGCGTGTCTTTCTACATGCTCCTGCACGTGGTTTCAAACTCGTAGTCACTATGGTTGAAGATATAATCTAGATCTTCATATTAACTGTGACAAGGCAGCAGGTGTGTAGTGGCGGTGTTAAAATACACACTACGCCGGTTATCTCTGCTATGTTGTCAGGAGGAATAGTTCATCACACCCGGGACTGATGGGGGGGTCCCACGTTGATGGGTGGCTGCAGAAAGCAGCGGGTATGATGGCAGTTTTGCTTGAAAATAAAAATCAATCCGTATGTGAGGTCTTTCACGAGGCCGTAGGGTTTTTAGAGCCCAACGCACCTGCCAACGTTTGCCTAGTGGTAGTAAGTCCACCCCTGATCATGCAGACTAGAAGACATTCTTTTGAGAAACGGCTTCATTTTAATTTTTGGCTTTATTTTAATGTTTATGGCACTGACTCTAGCAGAGGGCCACAGCAACGTGTGTGATATTTGCAGTTTCTCTAATGCCGACTGAGGCGGCTGCTGAACGTCTACATTCCTGTTCCGCCGCGAAAGTTTGTTCTGCTCCCGGGCCTTTTGCTGTATAGGCGTCTTCGGACTTCAGAATATCTGGTACCACCGAATTTATAACTTTCATTGTAGGTATCAATTTAGCGATGAGGGAACAAAGCATTTGTTTTTTGAGACCCCTCGGCTTTTTCTTTTTTCTAGAAGTGGTTCGAGAACCTACCAGAAGCCAGACCACCCGCAGTCAATGGCAAGTCCACCTTCGGAAAGCGAGGTGGGGGGTGGAGAAGCCCGCTGGACACAGTGCTGCCTCTAATTAAGGACCTTCTGTCCAAACCTGCTGGATGGCACGGCTTTCATTTCCTCGTCGTGTGCTTCAGAAGGTCTACGTTCGGGGGCAGGTAATGTAAAAGTTGCAAGGAACAGCAGACTTGTGGCACGCTGGGGTATGTGTGGTCCTTGGACTGACTGCAAGAAGCAGATGGCACATTTGCAATTTTCATTTTCTGATACACCCTCATGATAAAGTTAAAAATAAATAGGAAGGCAGGAAGGCAAGAAGAGGATGACGGAAGCAGAATGACAACCGAGTCAGGAGACATTTTAACGCCCATCTTAACCGTTGAAACCTCTCTGTCGGCGTCCACTGCCCCTACCTCAGTCACTCAGGTCCAGGGGGGCTTTTTTTGAGCAAATAATTCAGGGTTTTCAGATCAACACACTAGGGGCTCATTCCATCACTCAGACACATGCAGTTCAGAGATGTTCGGCAAAAAAGCTGGAGAGGTAAGATGAGGTGGTGGGATGACCTGGTGTCAAAGTCAGTGCCTCCGAGCTCGAGTGCCAGTTTCTTCTTGAAGAGTGGCTTGGGAAATTTTGGAGGCAGCAGACCATGTTAAGGAATGTGCCACCTTTTTCAAACTTATTTTCTTTTCTCATTTTCTGTTCTTGTTCACAGGTCTTGGAGATTCTTCCTTTCTTTATGTAAGTGAACCGCCCGGCTTGGTTCAGCTGTAAGGCAAGGTTAAAATAACAAATCACCGTCTTCGATTTATTTTGTTGGTGTGACCCTCTTACTGCACAACAGATGTCAGATGAAGACCTGGCTGAATAAAAAAATAATCTGCTTTTGAGGAAATGAGCGAATCCTTATCTAGTGGTGTCCTAGACTGAGGGGAAAAAAATTCTGGCACCGTCGGCTGAGGTTTATAGGAAGGTCTGTTGCAGGTATTGATCAACTGAAGAGTGTGCTTTCCATTTAGGACGGAATCATTACAGGGTTGAAGGCCCTCTTACCTGGATTAATGTGAAGCGAGTGGTGATAAACAGCAATTTTACTTTAACGCTACAAAATTTTGTCTGCGGAATTAAAACGTTGGTACTGTTCACGGACGGTCCGTTGGATTGAGAGCGGAATATTTGAAAAAAGGCTAAAAATTTGTGCACGTACAGTACTGTGTAAAAGTGTTAGTCATGCAACTTGAATGTGTGTTGAGAAGTACAGGTAGATTCTTATCCACCATCAGGGAGGTTTCTCATTGGTCCCAAATTCATTGTGCAGCCTGAGAATGACCTCAAACACCCAATCTCAGTCATACACAACTATCTTCAGCAACAGATGGTCTGGTCCCCACTGAGCCCTCATCTCAACATGATCGAGTCAGTCTGGGAGGACATGCAGAGACAGTCAAAGTGTGCAGAAGAACTGTGGCCAGTTCCTCAAAATGTTTGGAAGAACCTACCAACCTCTACCTTAAACTGCATGCAACTGATGCTGTTGTAAAGGCAAAGGGTGGTCCCACCAAATATTGATCTTATTGAGGTTTTTTTGCCTACTGCACTTTTTAGAAGGTTTATTGGTTAATAAGTATTCATGGCATTATTTTTGGAACCATCCTCGCTTTATAGCATTTTCCCCACAGGTGCCTAAGACTTTTGCGCAGTTCTGTATTGAAATGTGTGCAGTTTAAAAAAAAAGCCCTTTGCTGCAGGACACGAAACATTATTTACCTTGGAAATGGTAAAAAAAAGAACCTAAGTTGGGGGTAATGGTTCTAATTATAGGTGTGTGAGAAGAAAGGTGCTGCTATAAAATAATTAATCTTGCAGAACAGAAGCCCCGACAGGTTGAGTACAGAAAATAAATTGGACGTGATTTGAGAGCTGATTGTTTAAATGAACCGTAACCCTGCATTATTTCACCTGGCTCTTGTTTAATGTAATAAGCTAAGGAACCTTCACTAATTCACCCGACAGTAGTCTGTAGCTCGGCTCACACCCAGAAAATGAACCGTACGCTCTCCTGCACCCGTAGATCGTGCTTCTAATGTTCTACTCCTGGGCTAAGAGTCACGTTTTTAAGTCGAGAACCTGATTTGACCCTATCTGACAATTTAAATGAATCCAACCTCTTTTTATTGTTAAATCGATCTGACTGGCGTCAGGGATTAAACGCGTAACGGAACGGTATTTGGAGTTATTTCGTTTCTGTTAGTTTAACCGCGTGGCCTCCTTTGCGGCTGTGATCTGCGAGAACGTATTTATGCTGATTTGTTTTTCGTGCCTTTTGCTTTTTTTAATCGGTTTATGAAGCTTTATGCCGTCCAGAAGCAATCCTTCATAATTTGCCTGCTCACGGGTTTGAGGATCCTCACTCCTTGGGCGTATTGTTCAGGTTAAGAAGTCGGCGCCCCGCAGCACCAGAACACCTTGACACACCTGCACATTTTAAGGACATTTTTTGAAGAGAACGGTCCGTAAACGGTCTTACATTGGACATCTCTTGTCCGTCATCACCGTGCTTCTCTGTTGTGATTTAAAAAAGATGAAAAAAACATTTCACACCCTTACTGTCTCAAGAAGTTTCTGAGACAAACCCCGACATATAAATCAACGAAGCCTGTAAAGCACCAGTGGAGAAGCAATTCGCTGCTGCTGGCATTCTTCACGTTTGTCAGCGTTGGGTCTGTCACGCCTGTCCGGTCTTCCTTACGCTGACGTTAAACCGATATCACAGGTAATGAAAGGCTTTACCCACACCTTTGTGTGAAGGCCAGAATCCTTTAATAGAAGAAACTCCTTGTCCTCCTTGTGTCTGTGTGGGTTTCCTCACAGCAAGAAGATGTGTGTTTCAGGTAAAACGGCGACTCTTATTTAACTCCGGTGTTGAGACTTGTGTGCGTGGCCACCATCGTCACCCGGCGTGCCGCGATCCTGGGACAGCGTACGGGCGTCTGTGCCCACGACAAGAACAAATGGTTAATGGAGGAAAGCGGGGGATTTCTCCAACTCTCTCCTGCCTGCACCTTCACAGTGGTCTGCCAACCTAATATTTAAAAATTCATACCAAACTACCCTAATCTGACTTTTGGTATTTTAGCCACAGGGAGGAATTAAGTTTGTCTTTGCATATTGCATGTTTTTGTTCTTTTGGGGAAAAAGGCAGAGGAGAAAGGCAGGAAAGGTTTGGAACATAAGGTTCTCACGGGACTTTATTAAGCAGCTTGAAAATTCCTATCTTTTTGTTCTCTCAGGCTTCTCCCAGGCCTGCTGAGTTCTTCAAAAGCTTAGTTCTTTTGTACAAGAGATGAACGCTCGCCACATACTAAGTGGATAAACCAAGATTACACAAGGGGCCTTCCAATCTCTGCGTTGACAACTGAATGCCAAGGTGTGCAATGCTGGGCTGGGATGATTCCTGAGGGATACCCACCCCTCTCTTTCCCACCATGCTGTGACCATATGCACATCTCTGATGGGAGACGCACTTCACACTCAGGCAACGGATTAGAACTGCGAAAATGTCAGAACGCATCCAGTTAGAACTTGTGTAATGGGCTTTATTTTTGTCCATTAATTTTACACAAAATCCTGGAAGAAGAAGAAGAAGAAGAAGAAGAAGAAGAAGAAGAAGAAGAAGAAGAATAAGGTGCCGTTTACACTTGTCCTTTACAGAGACATAAACTGTGTTGCTTCACCAAGTAGAATTAATTTTAAAAATCACAGGGAAGTAGATCTAGTGGTCCAGGTTGGTCCCGCAAAGGGGGGACCTTGAATTATTTTCATTTTTTGGTTTTTAAAACATTCAGAGCGGGTGTGTTAAAACCGCAGTCGGTTTCTAACCACGTTGCGTTCTTTACAGACATTAAAGTTGGTTACAGTACGGATTGCCAGGGAGCGGTTCCTCAGAAGGAACAACGCCGAATCAAGTTTGCATGACTTCGAGCGGAAGAGGTGTTCCAGTTACACATGCACTGACAGAAAGTCTTAGTCCTGAAGAAGCACTTCAAAAGTTGCCTGGAACCAGAATATTAACCAGTGTCCCATAACCCACAGCACAGTTAAAAAAAGAAACTAAAAGAAATGCATTAAAAGTCTTACATTTCTTTCTTCATCATACAAACTGCCTTGTCTTGCAGGGTATGTGAATCAACCTTTGTCTCTTTATGTCCTTGAGGTTGTTTTTTAGATAAAGTCCAGTAAAGTCCAAGGAAGACGTCTAAATACACGACTGCGTTTCAAACAATCATCGCAGTAAAATCAAAAAGCAAGAGAATTTCGTGTCAGAAGCAATATGATTCATGCTTATCCTGCTCAACACACTTATTTTTTCCTGCACTACAAGTCCGGTGACATTGAAAAGCCACTGGAAGAGCATCACAAGTCTGACTAAGTATCGAACAATCGGTCACACCTTCTGCAGACATATGGAGCAATTATTGATCTTAACACTTCACTTCATCTTTATCAAGTTTCCATAAACCTGCCTTTCTACCAAGCGATGCTGGCCGTGGTTATTGCTCCAAAGTAGTGAGTGCATTCAGGATTTGCAGCCTGCATGGAAGGATTGGAGCTTCGTCCTCACCTTTTAAGACTTGTAACTTGAATTTGTATGTCATCCTCTGTGAGGAAAACACCTTGGTCAGTGCAGGAAAGAAGCAAGGACTTCATATGAAGGGGCAATAAAGCATATTTCCTTTATGTTCTGTTATGGGTGGGTTTAATAAACCTGGATCTAAGCTACACTGATGGCTGAATGTGTCCCAGTGAATGGAGAGGGAAGGTCAACTATTGTTCCAGAACCAGCATTAATGGAGAAGCACATTTTCTGTGTACATGTTCTGTCTAGGGGACCACCACACACACACACACACACACACACACACACACACACACATTCAACAAAATCTGGATCTAGGCTGACGTTTGACTGGCACATCTTGTCACTAAGAACAATCTATGAAAGTCAGCAGCAATGTCATGTTCAGTAAAAGATGAATTATTCAAAGACCCTACAATACCCTGGTCAATTCAAGGTTAATTCAGCTGAAACATGCAGAGAGGGTTAGGGGGAGCTGTACAGTTTATTCCTGCAGCAAATGAGTTTAAGATGCCTTTGTTCTTTGTATGATGAATAAAGATGAACAGAGATGCTCATCTTATTGTCTTCTTGCCATCTTCGCAAAGAAAAATCTTTGTTACACATGGTAATAAGCGCAGTGTAGTTTTTAACTGCAACCCGTTCATTATTCATCTCTTAGAATTAATGTTTAATATCCAGGAAATTAAAAGTATCGACACAGGTAGTAAGAAGAGCCCCACTGTGATGGCCTTGTTATAAACTTCAAGCAGCCACTGGATTTGTGCTCCTTCACACTGTCCTCCTGTCCTACTAATGTGAGTTTCTTCACAGAAACTCTGGGCTGTTGTGAATGAATGTTGTACGTAAGAAGCAGGTTGTGGCCAGTACTTTACGTGGGAATGAGTACCAGTTCTCTCCTATTGGCATTTTGGCGTCCATATTAAACAGCATCAACACGCTATTAATTTTTGAAATTCTGTAGGGAATAAAATCTTGTTTGATATTGCTGATGTTCAAAATACAACCTCAGTCCTCAGTATCCGAACTCTATATCTGAATTTTTGCTATAACCTCTATTGAAAATTAATAAATGTTGGTATCGAATGTAAACTTATGCTACAACATGTAGCTGAGAGGGGTAGTTAGTGGTTGTGGTTGAGGAGAGCGCAACTAGAATGGGGGAAGGTGAGGTAGTATAGTTAGGTGAGGACCTTTGACCTAGTAAGCTTGGAGGCGGGTGGGTCTGGGATGCCAGGCTGCACTGCTGAGCCATCCGGAGGTGTCGTGGGACTAAGTCAGCGAGACGCCGATGAAGGATGGTGCCTACCTGATGACCCCGGTGAAGAGCTTACAAGGTGGTGTATTAGGGGAGGAGGGGGGTAGATAGGTAGGGCGTTAGATGGGTATGGTAGAGCTCTATGCTACATCCCAGGCTGCAGGATATCTGTCAGTTTATCCTGTATATTTGTAATTACGACAAACAATCAATAAATAAAAAAATAGAAAAGTCTACAAGCAAATATCTTGCAGTAGCGTACAGTGTGCTGTAATAAAATAACACTCTATTGCGTGATCTTATGCTCCTGCCTCGGCGTTTCCGCAACTTTCGCTTTGTCTGAACACGTTTGCGCTGCATCGCCACATTTATTGCCAGTTCATTTTTAAAATGAACCTATTTATTTAAATGTCCGACAGTGTAACTTCATACACCCTATAAAGTGAAATGTGGCTACGAGGGCTGTTATGAATAATGGCCACCTACTAGAAAAAGTCCTGGTTCTTCACAGAGCAAAACACAGAAGTGAAGATACTATATTCTGCTCAGTACTGGTCCACTTCAAACACTGATTTTGGCACAAAGGCTCACAGAGAGGATGAAATGGTGACAAACGTGAAAATTGCCAAGTCACAATAAACTTTTAATGTCAACTGTCACAAGCATCCGCCAAGTTTATTTTCTTGCAGACACTCATTAATCTTCTGCAGTGCAACGAGAAAATGTATCCTGAAGACATAAACCGAGCAAAAATGATGACATTTATTTTTTGAACTCCCATATGCTATATTTTTCCTCTCCTCATTTGTCAGACCTATTTAAGTCAGTAAAGTACCAAAACCAGCACGGTTTAGTGTTTGTATTCATAGACAGGTTTATTTTTTAATTAATATCAGCATTTGTACTTGCAGATGCATTAATACAGTTTGATAGAACATCACGCCGATGTTCCATGTTAAGAAGGAGATAATGGCGTATGCTGATTTACAGATGTACACACACACACACACACACACACACACAGGTTTCGTTACACATTCTACCTGCAGACGACAATCGATTGGTTATTGATTCCTTCGCTTGTACTTTGGAACAATGTTTGCATGGGGAGGGTCTGACATTTTCTTGGCTTGCTTGGTGACAGGCTGGGAAGAGGTAACTGTCAGTCCACAAGTTCGAACCAAGACCCTGCCCTGAATACATTATCCAGTTCTTCACTGGCTGGGATACCTGCCGACTGCTTTGAACGTTTTTACAGCACCGAACTCTCGACACTCGCAGCCGTGTGATTAAACCGTGCCGGTGCTTCTTACGTTCCGTCAACTCAGCGAAGACAGTCGAATATGTGCCACGTGCGGTTACGGACGTGGCGTTTTTATCAACTTAGCCGGCGCTTTTGGGAAACTATTTTTCGCTTCATGCTGGAGTTGAGCACAATGAGCTCAGTAAACTGAAGGGCTGCACACACCTCATTCTGGGCGCCTACTGACAACGCTCCCCCGACTTGGCAGATGTTCTAATGATCTTTTAGTGAGGCCTCACGCTGGAATGGTCATTGTGATGAGGAGCTCATTAAAGTGGGTATGAATGAATAAGTAAACCCGGTGCCGTGTGGGTAAGTAAGTTTATGGCATCATTGGCAGGGCTGTGCACAGGACAAATTGGTGTGCTGTCCCAGACGCCACCTCTCCTCCACGTTCAGACACATAGTCTGTGAATCCTGATAACTGGATCAGTCACAAATATAGAGGTCCCTGGATGTGAATGCAAAGAAGAAGTAATGCTCTTTTTATCGGCAGATTAATCTCAGCGGCTCCGGTGTCCTTCACAGTACAATTATGTGTTGCAGCTCTCTGAGACGGTGCAGCCACCATTACTTATCCCGAGAATTGCTCTCGGCTTAGGGTCCCCCAGAAGCTAGCGGTCAATAATGTGCCAGGTCTCCTGTGAAGAAGCCAATCAGACAGAAGTCGCCCGTTGCAGGTGATGGTCTGACCTACAGTGTTTGCACACCGGTCATGCTACCGTTTAACCCTTTAATAAACCCACCTGCATCCCTGCTGACCCCTTGTAAATGGGGTGTGGCTTCTATGAGTTGTCATGTTGGGGGTGTGTTTGTAAGTTTGTGGGTTTTATACTGTGGACACTGGAATTGAACACAGTTTTTTTCAGCCGCTCTGTGAAACAATAATTTTGATCATCACGGCGCCTGATCGATAAACCAGGAACTGATGTCTCTGCAGGCCTCACTATCAACAAAAAGGAGCGGAAACCCTGCAAATTCATCGGTGGCACTAGTCACTTCAGAAGTCATGTGGATGGCAAAAAAAGTAATGTGTGTGTAGATGCATTTTTCTGGCCAGGTTTGTTATTTCCCTTCGCACAAAGCTTTAGTGTAGATGTGACGTGAAGGGCGTAGGGTAAGAAGCCGACCCGCTGATGTCACCTGAGGGCTACAAAACGGAGAAAGTCACTGCTATGATCACACATTCAAGGCGATGAGATGGTCTCTGCATAAGAGGAAAAATCCAGTGTCATCATTGACTGGGGAGGGCGGCTTAAAAATTTATATTACAGGGCCAGCGATTCAGTGCGACGCAAATATTTGCAGTCCTTCCTTTGCCTAGAGTACCACTGTAGCACATGTTTGTAGACTTGCTGCCAGTTAAGTTAATCTGCACGACAGACTCTTCTCTCTGGAATTTCAGTCACAGGTGGAATAGAACAAGCAACAAGGACTTAAATGCAATGCACGATCAGGTTAGTTGTGTAAACTGGATTCAGTTCCAAGGAAACTCAAAACTACTCTCATTTTTTTGAATGTCATGTGGTACAGTATGAACTTTTTGTGTATTTACATGTTTGTGTTGAGCAACAGGAATCTTGTTTCAATTGGGTAGTATGTCACAGTTTTTTTTTTTGTGTTGGCCGCAACAATATATACAGGCAGAGACAGCACACCGAGACGTTGCACCTCCATCAAACGGTTACAGAGAGGTGCGGGCTCATTCAACACTGTCTAATAACTTCCACAGTGGTCTCCAGATGCTCCAAGATTGTTTTGAATTATTACGTAGGTTAGATGTTAATTTTTCAAGTGGGACAAAGTTAAACGCTTCAGACATCCACATTTTTGGAGGGAGCTTCAGCTGTAGATCATAGCGTTAAAATACATTTCTTTGATAAGTGTGTCAGAATGAACAGCCTACGTTCTAAGACCTCATCAAAAAGAGAGTTTAGGTTGTGGTTTAATAGTAAAACAGAAGGTGTCAAGTCAAACTTCACGTTGAAGGTCTTTTGAATGGTTGACTGAACTTCTTTCCAATAAGCTTCTTTCTTGTCACAGTCCCAGAATAGGTGCATCAAAGTGCCAGGAACCGCTTTACACTTCAAACGCATCTGCGGTCTCCCGGGAAACATCCTATGGAGACGCACTGGGGAAAAGGCAAGAGCAGGCTGGGAAAACTTTTCAACATAGAGCTGGCTGTTCGTGATCGGTGTAAGACACGTCAAGGTCACGTTCCCAATATCGCAGTTTTACTTTTGTTTGACAATTTTATGAAAACTGTAAGGTAACAGGTCAAATTTAAGTTCATGCAACTGAAAGCTAAATCATTATAGACAATATTAATTCATTCCTTATTCATTTATATAATTATGGACCAATGTAAACACAATTCACATCTAAATAATATGTCCCTTAGGAACGCAAAGCATTTCCTTCATTGTTCCTGCCTGAAGTGAGTGTTCCTTACTTGGTCTATATGCTGTGACATCCCATTAACAGCCAACACCATTAAATTATTAGCTACCGTGTTCTATTTGTGGCCATTCGAATAAATAACAACCAAAACAAAAAAGTGGGAGTGTATTGAGAGTGAAATGTCAAACTTGGTGACTATTAAAAGTGCAATAACCCGCGCCTATTATCTTCAGAACGTTTGAAAGTCCTTGAGTCAAAAACGTTCTAAACCTATTAAATTTTGACAGCTATTTAAATCATCTGATTAATATTGTCACTGCAATGTTTTCATATCAGTTAATAATGTGTTGAGCCCCAGTTCTACCATTTCAGGTTCATGTAAAGCAGACCAGTTTGAACAGTGAACGAAAACTGATTGTTCTATTTCTAACTGCGGCTCTGAACCTGAAATTATAGTACAACTCATACGAACTCGGCGTGACTGTGTAAAAGGGGTCGATTTCCGTAGCGTCCTACCTCGCTGATTTTTCTCCGCAAATTTCTATTAACATGCAAACTGCTCTAAACGCATTTATGAACCACACTGCTATGTGCTATGAGCATTTCGTATGAAAAACTGCAAATGTGGTGCAAAGAAGCACGAAGAAATCAAAATCGAACGCTGCAAAAACGTCACAGGATCAGCCTGCAGCACATTTAACCCCAAAGACCACCAATCCCACGCTTCTCCAAGTAGCCCAAGAGCTTACAGAAAGCAATGCTGAAGTACTTGATGACAAACTTTGAAAAGTATGGCAAATGCTTGTGTTGCGCACAATAAAAATTAAAGAATGCAAAAAGTGAGCTGCAGATCCAGAGCAAAGGATGGCTATTCTGGAAAACACAGTGGACTCACGACCTAGGTTGAGGTGCACAAAATGGAGGATCAAACTTATGACCTTAGAAACACGAGCAGGAGAAAGAATATAAACATTATTGGCCTCCCAGGGGATGCAGACAGAACCTATCCTGTCTAAAGCTTTGAGACTTGGTTTCTTGAGTTGCTGAATAATGAAACCATATCAGGTCTCAATAAAACTCAGTGATGCCAACACATGCTTGCACCCAAATGGGCCTGAACTGAGACATGCCAGAGGCAACCAGGGAAGCCAAGATCATGATCTTCCAGGACTTTTTAGCAGCAATACTCTGAAAGCACCAGCAATCTGACCAACCGAAGGTCTGCTTATGGAGCATTGGAACCATTTACTCACAGCTCTGCTCGGACTCCCTGAAGACCACCTGCAGTGACATCTTTGAGAAACAAAGCCCTGCAGTCCATTGACGGGCTGGGAAAAAGACCCTCCCTTCTCACCTGCTGGACTTTGATAACTGCCCCACCCAGGTCTGTGTAACCTTGGCTGTTGTTGCAGGTTAAATCATTACACTCTATCTACAAAAGTTTGGTTTGTCTGAGTTTGTCTTGTATTGGTTGGTACTTTGAAACATTAGTTTTGGATGATCCTGTCTGTGCTTTCTGTTGTCGTGAGAAGCTGTGTTTTGTTTCCTGTTACGTTAATAGGCAACAGTATGAGACACAAGGCTGTGAGGGAGATGTTCAGTGAGAAACTAGTCCCCCAGTTGTGTTATGGAAAAGACCCTCAACTCCTTTCCATTTGTTTGTATTACAGTTCTTGTTCATTTTCTGTCACTCAGCTTAGTAGTTGTGTACATTTCTACACATCACATGTATGTTTCCTCATATCTCTTCATGATTATTAGTTTTATGCATATCTGGGAGACGTCTATGACATTAGTTGGGAAAAAATGGTTACCAACACTTTTAAACTATGCATGTGGATTTGGACAGGTGGTGTATTTCTCATTTACTTTGGAGAGATGAGGCATAGGAAGGTTTTACCTTTTAAATTGCAGGACTGTGTAAAAGACCTTTCGGGAAGATTGTGTAAAAGAGGAGGTACACGGGGAAGAAAAAGCCATTATGAAGATCTGCTGTCCATAGGTCACTCATCAGAGTTTCTTACTAATGCTTTCTCAAAACTTCCTAACCTGTCAGTACAGAGCAGATTGGTTGGAGGCGACTTTAACTGTCAACTAAATCCTTTAATGGACAGACCCCCCCCCCTTGGGAGAACTATCTCAGTCACCTGAGGCTAAGACTACATACGCTTTATGTTAAGGAACCGATTCTCCTGACTTGTGGAGAGCCCTACATCCAGCATGAACAAATATCACACAAGGATTGATTACTTTCTCATGCCAAAAAGACTATTGCAGGTGGCTGTTTGGTGCCATTGGGATCTTTGGTATATCAGATACTTCCTGCATATTTCACCACGAAAGCTCAAAGCCTTTCAGTGTCATCTAGACACTGGAGACTTAACCCCAGTACACTTAAAGGTCATAATTTTATTTCCTACTTTTCTTCAGAATTTCTATTCATAAATGCACCCTCCGCTCGTACCCATCATTGTTATGGGAAGCCTCTAAGGCCTCCGCAGGAGGAATGGTTATATCTTGTGGTCAGTAATAAATGTAAAAACCGAGCACAACAAAGGATCTCAGAATCTGAACTTTCAGCTGCTGGAGAAAAATATGTGAAAAGCTCGAGTCAGGTAGGCTGACGGAAATGACTGTCCTGCGATGAGCACTGGACTCTTTTCTAACACTGACTGTAAGGAAGAAGAATGAGGCTCGACAGACTTGACGCATCTTATCAAAAGGAGAGCAGATTCACAAACCCGATTACCTTAGTTATTGACAAGAAAGCAGCACGGACTTCTGAAACAAACTGAACAGCCACACCTTTAAGGCTTTGTTTTGCAGATTTGTATGAACTCGAACTGCGTCACAGTTAATGCTGTCATTTTTTGTCATTTTTCTACCATACGAGATGATCAGGAATCAGCTCAAAATCTCCAAGGATGAAGTACATGATGCTATTAAATGAGTGCAATATGGACAGATGGGCTCAGGAGTGAGATCTGTAAAGAATTTCAGGACTTCTTGACCTGCCCTCTCTTAAATATGTTTAACAACTCATTTTCACAAAGGGGACGTGTTTGGAAGATTCTTAAAGGCCAACTGTGCTTTTAAGCGTAGACCCAAAACTCGTATTAAAAATACTTGTGTAAAGGTGGTGCTGCCTTCAATACCCAAGGACGACCAGTCTGGTTTTATCTCAAGCTGCAGTTCTTCCAACAACGTGCAAAGGCTCCTTAATGTTATTCGGGTGTTTCAGTGGCAAACAAAAGATGGGTTTGTGATATCTCTGGATGCTGAGAAGGCATTTAATCTTGCTGAATGGTACCTTTTTTTTTTTTACACGATTCACAAATTTGGTGTGGGTGACAACTTTCTTCAGTGGCTATTGCTCTTGTACGGCAAGCAGCAGTTCTTACTAATGGTCTTCAGTCCGACCACTTTGAATACCAGAGAGGAACAAAGCTGGGCTGCCCTTTGTCGCCACTAACTGAAGCGATTACAAGGGATTTGCTCATATTCTGTTTAGCTCTACGTGGTGAACAGCACAAAATTAAATTATACGCTGATGATATTTTATTAATTCTGACCTTTCAATTCCTTCATTAACATACTGTCAGTTTTGGCGTCTTCTCCGGATATAGGGCATTTTCTCAGGCGATGCCCTGATCCTCCCCGTTTCTTCACCCGCTCACCTTCAGGCGCTCTTTACTTGTATAAAGTTTCCATTACAATAGTAATATTGAAAAGTTTCTGTATGTTAACACTTTGCATATCATTGCCCAAAAGGACTAAGCAATATACTTAATAGATGCCCTGCGGTGACACAAGTGCCACGTGCTGTTTATTGCCATATTAACCTTAGGTGGTGACCGACTGTTCCAGGTGCTGCCACACGCTTTTAGGAAAACACGGCCTTAAACAGGGATGGGCGGCAGGACACGGGGCCACGTAATGCAGATAAACAGAATGAGACACAAGCCAGGGCTGTGCGGACGGAGAAATCGGCCACAGTCAGCGTTCACTCTAAATTCACGTTCTAAATCGGGACAGAAGACGTGCTTTGGCTAATGATGCAGTTTCGTCGTGTTTGGATGTCCATTTTGCACGTTTGAATGTCCACTTTTTGTCCTTTTCTGAACAAAATTTGATTTTTGACTATTCATTGACAGCCCTACTGCCCATATCCTGGTTGGGTCGCATTTCACTCCTGAAGATGAATGTGCTTCTGCTGTCCACTCCGCTATACACTATCCAAATGGCCCCTATTAACACTGTCACAAAATAATAAAACATCTATATGGCTGGGTCAGTTCTTTTACACGGTTTAAAATAGCAGCTCTGTGTGAACCGAGGTCCAGAGGAGACTTAGATCTGCCAGATATTAAAAAATATCGGTGAAGCTCTCACCTGTTAGTCACAGTAGCCTACATACATAATGATCCCTCCTCAATTCGGATGGGCATTGAGGCCTCGCTGCCAAAGTGTTCTTTGCAGAATGTGTTGTTCCTTACAAAATGCCAGAAACTTGTAATAACCTAGTAACAATGAATAGAGTCGAGGTGTGGAAAGAACAAAACTTTTCAGATTTTCATATCTCCCCTGTAGGTGGACAGATCTTCACAAAAGTGAATGATGCTGTCATTGTGTTCCACAGTATACTCGGGGACTATACTAATAGTTTGTTGGGGACTGAGGGGAATCTTGGAAAGGGAACTAAATGTGGAGATAACTGAGGAGATGTGGGAATAAATCTGGGACTGCTAAGAAAATCGCAGCTGGAGCTATTCAACTCAACATATTGCATAGGGTTCACACATCTCCCAGTCACCCAGTCAAGTCAAAGTCAGACCAGACTCCTCCACATTGTGTCCTCAGTGCAAAAATATGGGCAGTCTGACACTGCGGAGTCGAGCTGCAGAGGCATCTCCCTAGGCATCCAGGAAAAAGCCTTAAAACTCATTCACAGAATCTACCTTTCCTCAGTTTGTCTTCATAGGATGTTAGCAGGAACATCAATGCTGTGTTTTAAATGTAAAACTGCCCCAGGGACCTTGATACATTCGTTCTTGGGATGTGATACAGTATAAGCTTAGGATAGGATAAAACAGAACTTTACTGATCCTTCCATGGAAATCCACTGTACAGCATATTTGACACAAAACTCAAATGACAGGCAAATAGCAATAAATGGACAAAGAAACAAATAACTGTAATAAACACAGTGTAACTGCTCGTCGGTCTTCGAGTGGTGCCATGGAGGTAGATGGCTGCTGGTACAAAAGGACCCCCAGAATTGCTTCTCAGTGCACCTCTTCTTCAATTACCCGGTGACTAAAAGTGCTCACGGTGATCACTTCATTCAGAACATGTGGGCCATTGTCCATGATGGACTGTAGCTTCTGCTTCATTCTGGCTTTTGTAAAGGTCTTCATGAAATCAAGGTTCTGATCCATGACACTATAGAAATTACAGCCAGCCCTGTCCTTTCTAATACAGCGCAGCAGTGCTGTGAAAACAGTACAGTTTGCTTTTCATGTGGGCCCAAGTACTTGTAAGAGTGGATCACGTGGATCCACGTCTACAGCCTCAGTGGTAAATGGGCATAAGGGCTCTCTAAGATAAAGATTGACCACCGGCTCCATGCTTTTGTTGATGCTGAGCTACAGATGGATTGTGTTTCACTATGAAACAATGTCATCAGATCAAACGCCTCTGCTTTTTGTCATCACCCTTCGCTGTGCACCCACTACCACAGAGTTAGACATCTTCAGCAGGTGACATTGCCTAGGTTTGCATCTGAAGTCAGAGGTTAAACAGGAATGGGGACAGTGCCATTCCTTGGGGTGCACCTGTGTTGCTCAAATTGTGTTCTGCCTGTGAGACGGTTGACAGACCAGGACACCTTTGCATTCACAGTTATTTCAGTGAGCCTGTCCCTCAGCTGGAGTGACTAGATGGTGTTGAAGGTACCAGAGAAGGCATGTCACTGAAGGAAGTTCACCTAAAGGACATTTAATATAACGGTTGAGTTGTCCCCATCTGCTTTCCTGTTGAACCCCAACCCAAATTCTCTTTCTGATGATGTCATGGAACGATACATTGTGTTTCCTCACAAGGAAATATATTTTAATGCTTTAGTCCACACCTGGACATGTAAATACACAGATGTTTCAAGTGTTTAACTGTTTGCATGATAATTCAAGAAATTTTGAAACATTTGGACACCCTTCTGGGACTTATTATAGAGTGTTCCTTTATGTTATCTCTCAGTAGGTTGCTGTGACCTAAAGCTGCTCAAAAATTTGAAAAACAAAGGTGAAAGCTAAAAAAGTATAAGTTTGACAGGGTAATAGGGCTGTAACTAAAAAAAAAGTTTGTTTTTTTTGGGCTGTAGGGTTGCGGTGGGGTTAGGTTCTGGCTCAGCCCTTGTGGTGTTTGCACGTTCTTCCCATGTTTCTGTGAGTTTCCTCCCACAGTCAGAAGACACGTCCCAGGCAAATTCTTGGTGCTGAATTGGCTTTACTGCGTGGCTTTGCGAATATTTGTCAGTGGTGGCCCTGCAGTAGACTGGCGTCTTGTCTGGGGTGCACCCTGTGCGGCCCAGTGCACTGTGTTTTGGGGTTGGGACCACTGCCACCCTAGTTTGGACAACTGACTACTGTTAGTGAGTGATCTTTTTTTTGCTGTTTTCCATGTCCCACGACAACAGTCGAGGACTGCATTTGCAGCGGGATTTTTGAGAGAAAAAAAATACCTTCAGGTCATTATTTCTCCAGTAAAACTCAATGAGATCTTTACATCGGAGGAACACGCACTGTTTTGTGCAAGGAACGAGAGTAACTCCAGCTATGATCCGACCTTGTATGTGTACCACTGACAGCAAACAAATAACTACCTCAAGCGCAAAATACCTGGAGGGGTTTCTTAGAGGAAATTGGAGACTGGTTTAAGTTACATGCTGCTGTACATATGTTGTCAGTAACAGCATTAGCGGAGCTCCAGATCTCCAGCGCTCACCAAACTGTAAGACAAAACAAGTGTTTATTGTGTGGGTACACACTTCTGTCAGCTGCCTTTTAGTGGGACGATTCCCTGAGGTGCCTCTCTAGTTCGATTTCTGTTAATGGGTTTTGTGTGAAGGACACTGATGCTTGTGATGCCACTATTGTCCTCTGATTTTTTTTTTCTCAGAAAACCTTATTCAGGATGAGCAGATGTTGAAATTTATAGGCTGTCTCCTGCAAGTGTCTACGACTCCAACTTTGGTCCCTTTCGTCACGTGTGTTTCGCAGGTTTGTGTTGTCAGTGTTAAATTCTCGCCGTATGGAAATACGGCTTCTTTCCTTATCTTGTAGCGTTGGCCTTCAGTGAAAAGTGAAAGGAGGAGCAGCAAGTCTGTTGTCTCGAAAGTGCAGCTCAGCTGAGCAAAAAATGGTTCGTTCTGTATAAATAGCTATCTACGGCACAAACAGTCGAAATTCTATTCTGAGGTCTATTCTACTCACTTTTGTCATGGGTCGTGTTGGTTACTGCTTGCGCTGCCGTTTACCTGAGACTGCAGAAGCCAGTGTTTTTCTCCACAGGTGAGTGATTTAGAGGGAATCAAGCTGACCTTCAGTGACAGGCACTTTCAAGCACCTTCACAACTTGTTTGCTCAATTTTCTGCCGTCCCTCTCTGCACCTCACCACTGTACCCGCCAGCTGGGTGCACCTCCCTTCCACCCGACTCACTGTATTCATC
Source organism: Arapaima gigas (assembly GCA_900497675.1). Taxonomy (NCBI): domain Eukaryota; kingdom Metazoa; phylum Chordata; class Actinopteri; order Osteoglossiformes; family Osteoglossidae; genus Arapaima; species Arapaima gigas. Next base: position 276,084 of record UFQX01000723.1, on the reverse strand, counting down.
CCTGACATTCGGATTCCAATCTCCTCCGACGATCAGAGGGACCATTCTTCCATGCCCTGCAGATAATGTCTGTCGCCCCATCGTAAATGTTTACATCTCCCTGGACTGCTCATGCACAATAGTTGGGACGAGTTGTGGTCAGCAACCTGCAGAGGGCCACTTTTCCCTTAGTGGTGAAACTGCCTTTTCCGCTACACATCCTTCTGCCGCGACTGGTGAAGAAGACACCAGAAGGCTGTCTGAGGACATGAAAGTCACAGTGATGTTCAGGGAGTGACCTATGGTAGGTCTGGGACCCAGGGAGAGCAGAGCAGCAAACTTATTTTAACAGTTACTTAAGGAAGTGAGCTGAGAATTACGGGGAACATCTACAAGTTCTAGAACTGCGTACAGATTTGCTGAAATATGTATTTATTTCAAATATATATATTTTTGAAGAGAGCAAGGATATCTTGATGACTTGCTATCATGCTGACACGCAAAAAACAAGCAAACGTGAAATGTCTTGGGCTACACGTTGCATAGTGGTTAAAAAAATATCCTGACAGTGGCTGTTTCAAGCTCCAGGAAAGACCTTTTTGTTGACCTTTTCTGGATTTAACCTGTGCTGCTTTCGTAGAATTTCTAACATTGTGGAACCTAAAGTCCACATTTATAACTCTCTTATAACTGCTTGTTATTGGTAACATCCTCCTTGCTCCTGCCTAGAATGTAAAATGTGAAAGAATATGCAAGAATCCAGAGGTAAAAAACAAAAATGAGAAGGAGGAAATGACTTGATGTATTTGACGATGGAACCATCAAAAGCTTTAGCTTAAGAACAATTTAGTTCCAGTAGAATTTTATTTTTTCGAAAGAAAAAGATGACTTACGGTGGGTGTAGTGCTAGAAGCAGGTGATGCACCAGTTTGGAAAGATTGTCTCGATTCTGACTGCCTGGATCAGCAGCTGAAGACGACGTCAGCAGACGGACTGTGGCCACCATCGCCGTGTGGATCCTCACGGAGCTGCAGTCTTCAACGCATTCTTGTTTTCAGCTGGAATAATTCATGATGTGCTACATTTACATTGTTTTTACCCCTTGTGTAGCCCGTGTACCTCTTTACTTGTCGATCTACGCTCACATTGTCAAGGAACCTGCGGAAAATGAAAAAGAAATGAGTGAAGCTTTTGTCCTAAGGGTTATTTTTCTCGAGGTAAATGTCTGATACTGGAAAAGTTGGGGGTTATTTATGACTCAAGCAAAGATATGGCTGCGCAAACCACGTAACTCTACCTGAATGTGAACGCAGCAGATGGAGGCCACCTGCTTCTGAATGGCTGCAGATGCTTAGCGAGCTGACGTTACAACAAGCCGACAAATTCTCAAATGTCGCATGGTTATGCCCAGAATTTGTTGGCCTGCCTCACTTGTCAGTTATCTCCGAGATGAACTGCGGAGGCCAAAAGCACAAAGGTGAACTTCACCGAATCGGAAGCATAAATTCTTCCGAACGAATCGTTTTATGAAAGAAGCGGGCAGGATTCGCAGTGGGTCGAATTACTCTAAAAAAAACTAAACTGAATGCTGTCAATAGCACTTCTGCGAAGTGCTGAATCATTGGGAAAATGCGAGAGAGGCCTGAAAAAGCGAGCCGACAACAGCAACTGGCGCCCGTGAGCACACGCAGGCTAATTTTTCTCAGATCAGCCGTGTAGCTGGGAATTTGTTGCCGGCAGGAGCCCCAGCTGTACCTCTCACCACCCTGGTTGACAGCCACACCTGGGAGCAGCTTGTTATGAAGCACCAGGTGTGCCCAGCTGAGGTCTTTTTATAATGGGAGAGAACCGCCAACGAACGTTTTGGCCAAGTTTCAGTTTGACGCGTGGCGGTTAAGTTGCGAGAACGTTACAAGTGCGAGTTTATTTGAGGTCAACAATCGTTCAGTTCAGCGACTGTGGTTGAATTTTGCATTTTGATCCCGTTCGTGAGCAGCTAAAGGGATTTTTCGCTGGTTTATTTATTTGTCCGCGAGACTGGTTTGTTTTTTGGGCTTAGGAGGTAACACGGAAAGAATAAATAAATATCTCCTGATGTCCAGCCTGTGCCGCCCCAACCTTGGCCACTCGCTCAACTGGACATATCCCTATATATGAGAGAATTCTTAGAAATATCGGTCACAGGACATGGCCGACCTGCATGCTAATACTGAATTTGTGCCCCAGAACTCAGCCTGCACGATAGTTTAGAGCAAACTCTTGTACTGGACCGTGAAGCCATAGAATACGTTCTGAAGCTGCAGGAAATGAGCCAGTTCCCTGTTAGATAGCTGGTAATTTTTTTCCCAAAGAAGACAAAGCTCTGCAGGCTTGAAGAGGAGGAGCTGGGAGGGCTGACAAGACGGTTGCTGACCGATGAGGTCCCTGTACGTATCCATCACTCCGCGGCTGCATCGAGATGTGATTAAGACTTTGAAAGGCCTCCATGAGACACTGAAGAAGTTATGCTTCAGGAAAAAAGTGCAAACCATGGCTGATTTTGCAGACATCATGATGCCTTCAACCAGACTAACAACAAACAGCAAAACAACTATGTGGTTGCTCCAAGTAAGCTATATTTGCTATTTACAGGTCTAACCTCCTGTGCAGACTGGGGTATTTGGGACTCAAAACGTTTGTTACGTGAGACAAGCAGTTATTCTCAGCTCACGACCAGACAAAAAGACACTCGGCAATAGACTGTATTTGCCTTGGTAAAACTGTACGAGATACACGATGTGTTATTTTGCACCATTTATTCAAATTTCGCAAGCAGTGCAAAGGGACGAGTGTGTGATTCTAAAACTGAAGGCGAGTTACGCAATGATGAAAGCTGGAGGAGAGCGAAGGAGCGAGGAAGGAAAGAACATCAAACGGAAACCTCATCTTGGCCCTCTGGGTGAACATTGTGGAGTCTGCAGTGAGAAGCAGTGAAATCATCTCTATTTCGAGACACAGAAAACTTTCCCGCCCGATCAAAGGGCCACCGACCTCTCTCTCCACCAGCCGAGGTGGAAACACGCCAGTAATGCGCTCCACGTGCAGTTTGTGCTCTCTAACCACGTGCGATTTTTCCAGTGCCAGACAGGAGCCAGAGTGCTGCTCAACCTCCACTGTCAAGCCCTCGAATGAGGTCCTCAACCTCAGCCGCATCAAGTGAAACAAACATCTTTCTAAATGGTATAATGGCATGTGAAGCAACTCAGTGAATGTGACTGAAATGGCTGCAATTTGATCAAAATGACGGTTCCATCGTCCACAAATGATCTCAATCACATATTGTATCTACGGCCGTATAGCAAGTTTTGAGCCTTTGCTGGACTGGCTGTAGGCGACAGTTGAGTTGCTGACGTTCGATTTTCGCTGTATTTCCCAGCACGTCATTTAGGCAGCAGCTGGACGACAGTCTGCGTCTGGTTTCCGAATCTTTGACGTTGTTCTTCATCCATCGCCGTGCACCGGAACCGGGGTGTATGGAGCTGCGCCGATACACCGGGCGCCCGTATTCTCACATTAACAGAAGCAACTGTGGCTTTTTATTGTTTACTTCTGCGCACTGAGAACAGTGAGGAAAAAGAGTGTTTCTACCAACGCGTCGCATCACCTCTCAAGTTTCAGGGCGTCTGTGTGGACGTTCTGCAGGAACTTATCTGCTTCCCCCTTTATTTTGGTACAAACCAAAGAAGCTGGTTATTCCCAGGGTGTGTTTTTTTTTGGATTCATTGACACGATATTTTATAATTGCACAACTTTAGAAAACATTATTTGCTACTTGAAAGCTGCTCGTGCCGTACGGATCACAAAAACGGCAGACCCTGAAGTTGGGGCTCCCGACAAATACGACTTATTGACCCACGGGATGTCCAAGCTTGTCTGGACATGATGTGATCCTCCGCCTTCTGGATGCGTTTGGTTTCTGCGGCGAAAGTGTCACGGCTACAGAAGACGGCAGTGCTGTCAGTTTTGTGAGGCAAGAGAGAGACAACATAAACACGTCACCCGTCGATATCTAAATCAGTGCCACGATGTTTGTGTTAAACTTTAAAATGTTTGCCTGCAGCAAGAGGTGTCATTTCAACATTCATGTAAAAGTTGTTTTCTCGTATTTTCACTGCATACAGTTTCTAGATGGCCATCTTGTACGGTTTATTCAAAATCACTGTCTGGAGCTTTGCAAAACAAACCAAAAAAGGTGTGTGTGTGAGCACAGGTGTGGGGGACTTGCGCAAATATGTCCAAAAAGAGAAATAAAAATGATGCAGAATGTTAGTGTACGGAAAAGTGTTTTTTAAAAAGGCTAGTTGTCATCAAAGAGATTCTCCCGATGTTTATATCTGGGGTTCTAAGCCAGCTGTCAACAAACCCCCGGGGCGCAGTCGAAGCTTTGCGGATGTACAGGTATTCGGAAAATTATTCCAAAAAATTATCCACGATAAAACCAGAGACTTGGACCATTTTGAAATGGGGCTGGGAGGTGTGGCAGGACGATCGTGCTGCTGTTTTGAATGCGATGCGTTCCGAGGTGAGAATTCAGAGCTGCGTTTTACCGCAATTGTGCCCACTTTATGTCCCGAGGATTTCATTCAGCAGTTTAACCCAAACTCACCTTTCTGACTTAAGTACAAATCGCACGTGCTTCTCTGTGTAATTGTCGTGTGTAAAATACCACAGGATCAGTGTAATAGAGCCAAAAAGCCAACAGTGGACATAGAAAAAGCCGAGAGAGAGAGAGAGAGAGAGAGAGAGAGAGAGAGAGAGAGAGAGAGAGAGAGAGAGAAGGTTCTTGGACCCATTTCAAACCTATGCTTGACAGAATTGCTCCTCACGTACCCATTCCAGCCTGCAGACTTGTCAAGTGTTGTGTGGCGGCCTTCTTGCCGCACTTCTATCCTTGGCTCTCGTACCCTCGGGTGCGTCTTTCTGCCTTCCACCGAAATCCAATTTTTGATGCCCATTACGATGAGAAAATTGCTTTGTCTTCCCTCTGAAGTCTTAAGCATCGATATATTTTGGACGGTTCCTCGGCTTACCTGCAAAGAAAAAAAAAAAAAACGCCACCCCTGTTCAAAAGTAGTGTTTAAATAATCAGGCAAAATTGGTTTTCGGTGACGTGAGCGGGCCGACTTCGCTAGTTTCCGTGGGTCTGCAATGAGAACGGAGGATCTGCCAAATTTCGCGGTAACCTGTATCATCCCTACGTGCAAATCAGCGGCTGTTTACTATTCAGATTTCAAACAGTCACGTTCTGAAGTCGCTGCGGTTTGCAGTGATTCCGACAGCTCAGCATTTTCGTCCGCGGAGGCGGGGGCGGCAAAGCGAAAACGTTCTTCGAAAAGCTGTCGTTTTTAGTTTTTTTTTCCTTTTTCCTCCCCCTCTCATCTGTGCCAGTAGTGCTGTCTGGGTTGGTGGCCGTGAATTAGTCTCACTCATTACTTTTGCAGGTGTCATCGCTTTGGCTAAATGCCTTCGATGTTTTGCTTAAACATCTCGAGAGCGTCTGCGCTGACAAGGGCTCTCTTGCCTAAAGGAGGCGCCGGTTTAATTTGCAACGCGCGGATGAGAAGAGGCTCATCACATCCGCAGGGCGTTCGGCGGGAGGCTGGAGGCCGCCTGAAAGCTAAAAAAAAAAAAAAAAAGCACGTCTCTCGATCTTTTGGGCGGATACCTTGGGTTTTCTGCAGTTTGATTAATGCTTTCTGTGGAGAAACAGATGAGCGGAGCTTCGACCGGTCAATAATGATGCCGCAGCTACTGTGTAACTTTCCTGGCGCAACTCTTGAGTTTTGCCGAACGAATCGAACGGATCTACTCGCCTTCGAACGATAGTTCTCTCCCAAACGGCATCGCTTCCGCGGTGTCCGTTGGTTCGGGCGTGTTTCGGTCCCTTTATTTTTGTCAAAGCACGGAAGAAAACTATATCGCGGATGTACAGCGTAACATCCATCATGAGAGGGAGGAAAATGTGTTAAAATGGTTGGCAATTTTGCCTGAGAGCATTAACCACCATCAGTAGCACATCTGCATGGACAACCTTTGATCATTTATATTACGGACCTCCTGAGTCCCTTTTTGAAAAATGTTGCCATTTTATGCAGGATTTCAAAATAAAAAAGGAAGCAGTAATAACAAGGATAAATCTCCCTGCACTTGTATTTTTTCCTGCTGTTACTCATTTACGATAATACTTTCTTAGCTAAAGTTCTGCCTCGCACACGTATGAAGCTGCGGGAAAGAAGTCACGCATCGCAGAGGCCCGTGTGCAACTGAGAACTGCCGAGACTTGCGGGGTTGTACTGAATGCTGCTGCGTGGAACTACTCGCAGTCTCTCTGATTCTCCGTGTTAAGATGACTTATTTGTCACGGTTTGGTGTCGTCGCTGTTAGCTGGACACCAAAAAACTTCCCTAAGTTGCACTTATAAATAACATGAAAATGCTTCCAGCTGCTACATGTCTCCGCTGTTTTTGAAGTTCGGCGTGTTGACTAAACGGATAGGGACTTCACTTTTTTTCACGATCTAGAAGTTAACTGGTGGGCGTGACTTTGAGTCCAACTCAGTCTGCGTGATGTTTGCATGTTCTCCTCGTGTCTGTGTGGGTTTCCTCCAAAGTCCAAGGACCTGTGATTCAGGTTAATTGGTCGCTCTGGATCTCCCACAGTGTGTAAAAGTGTGTAGTCACCCAGTGATGGACTGGTGTTCCACCCAGGGGTGATTTATAGCACCTTCTACTTCTGGGATTAAATCAGCTCTGTACCGCTTTGACCCTCCTCAGGGTGAGCAGACGATGGAGCATTTAAAATGTTACGGTTCTTATTCAGGATTGGGTGTAGTCCACGGTTTGAGGGCCCGAATTCTCCACTAGCCATCATCATAATATCTTCTGTAACCCCATGAGACTTAACGTGCTTCGAAACAAGACAAGCATCGTGAGATAAACCTTCTGGAAATGTCTGAGGTTATATAATAACATAAAAAGACAGCTGTCCAAATGCACAAATGATTTCCGGAGCTTTGCTTGTTTAAATGCTGAGTAAACAACAGTTCCAGAAGACGTGTTCTGCAACTGAACGTACCCCAGGGATGGACTGGACTGTCACACGCCAGCTCCGATTACCTCTTCATTTCTCCGCACTCGCTCCGAAACCGTCCCACCCCACGACGGATTTGTCTTTTGCATTGTCACCCTTGTCCTGCCAGAACTCCCTACAGTTCGAAATCTGGGGACATGGTAAGCAAAACACATGTATAAATGTATTTTATTTTGGTTATAAGTAAACACATCCAGGGGTTTTTGCTTGAGTAAACTGAAAGCCGCAGCCTTACCCACTGTAAATACCCCACCTTTACTCGCTCATGTTAAAAGAGTAAAAACGCATCTGTCGCAGGATCTAGTCTCTCAGACTGACAGCTGAACCCGGGGGCGTCAAACACGAGGTGACTTCTGAGCATTCGTGCGTTGAGTTTTGAACTTAAAACAGTTGCTTGAGAATCTGTGTTGATGGACAAGATCTCAACATGTGGCATCAATTTGCCACTTACTGTCAGATAACTGGGGGGTTTTATTTTGTCATCTTCTGAGGCTGAGAAGCCATTTCCCTTTAATGTGATCGATTTGGATTGAGAGTTTTATGTCCTCATTCGTAAACATGGACTGTGCAAATAACAATAACTAGAAGGGCCTACTGCCCCCTGGAAGCTCCTCCAACCTGACGCTCCTCACGTACTTACAAAACTCAGCTGCGAACCCCATGCCGTTCAGTCTATTTCGGTTAACAGATCCAGTTACGTTCAGTATGAAAGCTGTGTGGCATCATGAAGATTTATTGTAAATTTTGTAAAGCAGAGTCGGTCTGACTAGGGGTCAATGTGTGTGGTGAAGGACAAAGGCACAGAAATCCAGGGCGACCATCACGCCTGTCCTCAGCCTAGTGTGGCTGTTGTCTAAGTATCCCAATGAAAAACAAATATTAAAGTGTTAAACGTAACATAAACAAAAACTTTCTGCGTGACAGTTACAAGATCCTTTTTTACTCTTCGCAGGCGTATCGGTTTGAGGCTGCAAAATAAAAAAAAAAATTCTACGAGAACACGGTGACAGACATATAATCGGAATTTCTCGCCCGTGCAACAGGTTTAAATTTATCGTTACGTTGCTTCACCCGCAGAAAACCATAAGTGTGTGAAATTAAAGTCCAGACCAAAAAAAAAACACCCGTGGCTTATTGCTCTTACAGTCAAAAGTCAAGACAATGCAGCTGGGCTTCCAAAAAAAAAAAAAAAAAAGCCTTTGGGATTTGAATCTGAAGTGAAGGCTATCAAAATAATAATTCCGACGCTGTTTGAGCCACTCGAGAGCAGATAGCGATTTCTCATTATGCCAGCAAGACACAGAGCTCCGCACATTCATTTCGGATGTACTTCTCAACAGCTGCTCTCAGACACCTACTTAGCCAAAAGTCAAGTGAGGGAAGAAAGGCCTGGACCACTTAACTTCCTTAACTTTTAATTAAATAACATCAGCTTTATTCAGTTTCACAGTCCCGCGGTGTCCAACAATCGGAAGTTCAAATTTAATGGAGTCGAAGGGACGCAAAACTTAAGGCGGTCAAACAAAGTACAACCAAACTTAATTTCAGATTCCATTACAGATACATTAGAATAAGAGAGCGACTGTTTTTCAGGGAAGCCTGTTAATAACTACTTAATCTCGTGGATTAAACATTCATAATTACCAAATGTTCTGTGTACAATAGAGCCCCTCACTGTGCCCGCAGTGCAGTCGATGTTAGGACCGAATTAAATTCCCTTTTACTGCATGTGTACATGTGACGGCGCATGTGAATACTTTACAAAAGTTCTCAGCTGCTCTAAGGCAGTGGACTGGCGATGGAATGTATTGTGATCGATGTACTCGCGAATCAAAGCGTCCGTCTTCTGAAGCAGCTTGTCGCGGCCTTACGGAAAACCCAGGCACCCGAGAAGTGAAACATCAGATGAAAATCCCATGAAATACTTTCGATACCCCCCCGTCTTCAGTTTTTTTCTTTCATCTTGGACTGACAGGGATCATTGCCATTTGGTTGCATGGCGAGATTTCTAGAAGACATGGCCGCAAACTGTTCCTGGTGAAACGAACTGGTGGGATTCCCTGTCATCACCAAGAACTCTCTTCACTCCTGAAACATCAGCACATTGCACTGCAGAAGGAGAAAAGGCTTCTGCTTGTTTCGACTTAAAATGAAATCTGTGAGCTGGTGGGTGGTGCTACCCTGGCAGGGGCGGGGTTGGATTTGATGGACGGCTCCCCACTGTCTGCCCCTTCCTCGGCCCAAAGGGGCTTAATGAAGAGGAGCTGCAGCCAGTCAGGAGGTGTCTGGAAGAAGTAGAAAAACAGCAGGTCTGAGGACTTGAGGAGAATGGTTGGAGGGAGAGTTTCTTTGTCTGTACGCTTGTCCCCGCTAATGGTATCTCTGGGATCTGGAGACTGCAGCACTAAAGGCCGTGTCCATTACCTGTTCCTTGATTTCTCCTGTCCATGTGGAACACCAGCCTGGCGAGGCCTCCAGGCTCTGGCTGTGGTCTCTTGCTGAGCAACACAGCCCTGTTTCTAACACAGTTCGAGCATAGAACTTGCAGCGGGGGGGTAGGACTGTAACAGACATCACCGCTGTAAATGGGTACTGAAAACAATGCCCCATGCGAAGGTGTCTTGGAGAAACTGGAGGTCTGGAAAGGCCGATGGGATGTAGACAAATATGATTACTCTTGAAATGATCTCATGAGATATATTCTAATTTCATATCTTTTTTTGGTGCTTGACTGAACCTCCTCAGCATGTACGTTTTGGGGTTCACCTCTGGTAATTCCACCAAAGAAAACATATTAAGATATAAATATTAAGATTTTTTTTCTTCTCCCAAGCCTTAGTTCAACTTAACCCTTTGGGATTATCTGAATGAATTTGTTTCTAATGGAATGTTGGTCATAGTTACGTTCACGAAGGTTAACAGTCATGGCTGACTAAAGAATTTAAGCATAATGTAATGATAGACCTTCTAGCTGTTGACTTCAGTCTTCTGCACAGAATGTCTGACTTGTACTGGATCCCTTAAAGTGGCTTCCACTCAATCCCCTGAGCTGCAGCAGATCCACAGAAGCTACAGCAGGCTGCTTGCTTGTTAAGAATGAGCTAAATCTTCTTTACAAAGATTTATGTGGGCTCATTTTGAATGGAATGTTTTCTGTAGCTGCAGCCATGCAATGAGTCATGTCCCTCACTTCAAAATTTGTGCTGAGAACCTGGTCTTCTATATATGTCTAGTTATATATAGATGGTAGCTCTCTCTCGCTCTCTTTCTCTATGTATATATATTTCCTCAGGAGTCTTCATTTTGTTTTGGATCTTTCTGCTGTGTCTCTTTTGTCTGACGTTCTTCCACATGTTTTTTTCATGCAATTTCCTTCACCTGTTCTGTCACGTTTTCTTTAGGGCCTCACGTCTGTTCTTCCCAAACCCTTGCATAAAAGTAGTAGTGGTGTTTTAGGACGGTGCCACTCACTCACCCAACCTTACCTGGATTTAAGCAGCCATGTTTTGTCTAACAACTGGCATTTGCTTCTTCTACACCAGGATGTCTTTCAAGCCTCCGCTGACTCCGGTTTGCCTCCTAAAGTCTCTACTCCAAATATTGCATTCATCTGCAGCTCAGTGGGAGGCAATCTGGTGCGGGGGGCACTGTCTGCCATGCCTTGTATGAACATTGCCGTTCGATACTTGACATGGCGTTCTTGTGTGGTAACGGTTCTGTGAAATATCACTGTTTTGAATTTGGGATACATTCTTAAAGTGTGTGAGACATGTGCAAGACATGCCCAAGACAACACATAGGGTGCCGAATGGATGCGGGCAGCTGAGCCCAAGTGGGGTCATTTATTTACTCTTCTGCATGAAAATGGTAGTTTTGTGAGGCAAAATGGTTTCAGGGACCAGGGTTGAGGTTGTAGGCTGGGAGGTTGTGCTGCTCAGCTTTTCTTCTCAGGATCCCTTGGTTTGCTCTCTTCTGTAGGGGGAAGAGGTTAAAAGCCGACAGGTCGGTAACAGATGCATTTGTGCCACCTCTCTCCTCCCTGCCACCCCCACGCTGTGTGGTTATGTGACGTTACGACTCGGGTTAGAATTGCGTGCAAACGGTATGTTCTGTGTTCTAGCTGTTTTATTAAGGTTCTGCAATCATCTGGAGGGGTTTTTGACAGCTACAAGGGGGGCTAGCAGGTGTGGTTGAAGCTTCAGCCAAGGCAAGACTAGTTTTCAGTGTCTGACAGGGTTTTATAAGCCGAATTTAAAATCAGTTTACGCCACTTAAATGTGCTTCTGTTCTTCGGAATGTGCCCAACTAAACTGGACATTTTTTCCTCTAAATTCTCCACCCGGCATAAAATTAGTCATCTGAATATAGATGAATAGAAACTTTAGTTTTTTTTCCTCATAAGAGGAAAATAGAGAGTAACATCAAACCAATTCATGGTCCATGGTTAAGTTCATAAGAAAGGGACCCACTGTATATAATAACAATGTGTATATTATAATGCCCTCGGTATCCAAGCTCTCTCTATCCAAATTTACGCTATGGGGCTGTTGAAAATGAATACCTAGATATCAGTATCTGAACGGAAACTTTTCCTATAATGAATCTTTATCTGAAGCTTATCCAGAGTCAACGTGAAGAGAAAAATCAAAATTAAAAACTTGACAAATGCTGTACGGCGCGCGGTAATAAAACGCTGTACGTGTTCTAATAAACTGTACTGTACATTGATATGAATTTATAAAAAGCCAGGGTAACGGGTGTTTATTGTTTTATTTAGTCAAAATCGTGGGTTGATGGTTATATCGGGGTGTTTGGATGGGCTGGGAACCCATTGTTTTTTTCCCCATTTGAAATCCTGAGTAACGGGTGCTCGGTATCCGAAATTTCACCGACACCTTTTACATTTGAACACCGAGGGATTGTTGTGCTCTTAAGATCACACGCATAGACACAAAAAACTTTTTTTTTCCCCCAATAAGTGCAAACAGTTCTGTACGAAGATATATTAATCTATCCCTTGTCAATAAAAGAGGAGTTGCGGTGATCTGGAGTTTCTCCTGTGTACGAAACAAACCCCTTGATGGGATGTGGTAGATATTTCTGTGTTCCCCCAAAACATATGAAAACGGCAGCTATGGAAGCACGCAGGACTATAAAAACAATATTTTCGTAGCAATAATACTCATATACTTACTGAGGCGCATGAGAACTTAATAAGACGTCGCCCCCCAGCCAAATTTAACCGCCCTGAAATTCAACGGTCCACGTAAAATCGGTGCCTTCTGCGTGTCTCGTCTTCCAAGCGAAAGCCAAACACGTCGGCCAGCGAGGAAGTTCACGCGTGATCCAAGGTCTCTGTCTGCAACAGGTGTGGACTTTTTCCTCAGCCTGACCCCCTGCCTTCTGATAAACTAAAAGTCGTTTTGTCAGACGGGATGGATTCCCAATATTCCAAATGTGCCGTATTGTTCTCTGCATTTCGGGAGAAAAAGGTCAGGGGGACCCTAATGGGACACAGGCTGGAGGAAACATAGCTCTCCTTCACCACAGATGCTTCATTTCACCGCCCCACCAGCAAAAGCCATCTGCTGGGGGTCTTACCTGCATTTCAACCTTTTTTTTCCTTCTCATTACCTGCTTGTGAAGAAAATGGGATCTATCGATTGAAATAATATCTATGTATGTGCTAAAGAGGGTCCTAAATATTAATAATATAAATTAGAGATCAATATGTTTTAAGATTACTAAGCAACCTTTGCTGGATATTTTTACCGCGGTGCTGCAGGTACCGGGGGGGTGGGTGGTGGGGTGCCGTCTCGCTGAAGCAGCCTTTTTACTGCTTCCACAGTCCAGCTGCATATATGTTGACTTGTTTTTCAAAATATATTTCAGTTATTTAACTGCCCCACAAACGGACAAAAAGGAAGCTGTGTTAACAGTAAGTCGTCCTTCGGGCAGCGAACGCCGTCTGTGGTTCCGTATCCAAAGCCGTACGATTCGCTGGCCATCTAGTCACCTTCAGGCCGCTGTCCGTCGCCATACAGCTTGTTTCCATCTGAAGACCAGCTTACAAATTCACTGCAGCAGTAAGAAGGAATTCAGAGCTACCTTAGGAAATACATCACCACATTTACAGTATATAATATAGATATATTAATTTCATAACATTTTTGTTTTATATATTTACAGTCACACTGCCTCTCCTGGCTACCGCAGCTGCCAGCAATATTTGACCCAGGATGGCACAGTTCTTGTCCTTTGTATATTATTATTATTATTATTATTATTATTATTATTATTACACCCCCACTACTGACTCCTGTCTAGGCAGTGGAGCATAAACAAGCAGCCCACACAAAAATAGTGAAATAAATACTTACCTAACTACGCTAGTCTAAACTAAAACAGAAAACACAGGGGGTGGCACCCGCCCACTTACCTAGTGTGTCTAAACATATACTGCTCTGTTCTCAATCCAAGCCAACAACCCAGTGAACAACGTGACATCAAGTGCGTGACTATTTACACAGCTGACTAGACAAAAACCGCTACCCAAAACCAGAATCCTTAAGCCAAAACAAAGTCAAGCCAGAAGTCACGCGTAATAATGTAACCAAGCCAAATACAAGTAGCAAAAACAGCAAAAAAAACAAGTGAGCCAAACAGCCGGCTTCTGGGGTGTCGCGGTGCCGCTTATCAAGGGGAAACCCCGCCCCAGGTCGTCGCTTGGCACATTCCGATAGGTCAATGGCCGATGACTGACGGACGGAGCAAACCACCTGCGACACAACAGAAGAGAGACAGGGGAAAACAGAGAAAACCAACCGCCAAACAGCAGGAGCAACACAGACACGTAACAATTATTATTATTATTATTGCTTATATATGCAGTACCAGTGAAAACTATGTTTCCCCCGCTTCAGGTCTGAAGAGATTTAGCATTTTGGCTTTACCTCCTCTGTCCAGTTTCCCCCACACAAGTGCTGTACTCTGACTTTTCACTATTTACCGCGGTACTGAATGCGCTGGCGCCTGCAGGCGATCCAATGTGCACGTAAAATAAAAAGAGTTTGTTGTCCAAATGGCTGTTTCACGCGCACAATTGCTTGAAATAATGGGACAGAAGCGGCAGACAGCAAAAAACGTGGCAGGTGATCAACTCTGCAGCGATCGAGATTTTCCCAAAATTCGCTCGATTAGCAGAAAATGTCAGGCGTGCGATGAGAAAAAAAAATCACCAAAGGATCAATTTGACGTTACGAAGCCTTAAGTTGACACCTCCGATTTATGAAGCTCTTACACTTTCTGCTAACAGAATCGTGGAGAACATTGATTCTTTTTTACTTTTCTTACTTGTCGTGTCACTGTAGTCCTGCTAAAATCACTGAAAGAAACGGACACTTGGAGTGAGTGACAGTCACGAACAAGGCTTCTCGCTTGGAAATGGCACATGATAGGAGCTGGAAATGAGTTCCGTCGCTTTCACAACGTCTGCTGCCACCAGGAGAGCTCAGCAACATACCAACATACAGGATTTATGTTTTCACTTATGTCTGATTTATCTTTCCCTTTTTAGGCTTCAGATCATTACTGCCTTATCTAGATAAATATTTGCCGAATTAAACTGATGTTTACGGGCAGAGTTAAACTTTTAAATATGTAAAGCCGACTTACCAAATAGTCCATAACCAGCTTACTTTTGGATGTGTATTTGAGTCAAAGCCATCGTGAAGCAAGATTTATTTTTTCTTTTTTTTCATTCTAGACGTGTGATTTTATCTGCAGTATAACAGCAGTGTCGCCTGAAACTGACCGTGAGGTTCCTGTAGTGACCAAGTAGGTGGTGGTACACAGCAGTGTTAGTGACTTCTTGTTCAGAACGTAATAGAATGCAATGAAAAGCTTAAACTGCCAAGCAAGAGCTTTTCTCAGCACCTTCGTGGGCACCTTTTCCCATCAAGCCAGCGACACCTTTCACCTCTCAACCTTCTAAAAAGTGCAGTAGACAAAAAAACCTCAGTCAGATCAAAATTTCGTGGGACCACCCTTTGACTTTAAAACACCATCAGTTCTCTTATGCAAACTTGCATGCAGTTTAAGCTAGAGGTTGGTAGGTTCTTCCAAACATTTTGAGGAACTGGCCACAGTTGTTCTGCACACTTTGACTGTCTCTGCATGTCCTCCCAGACTGACTTGATCATGTTGAGATCAGGGCTCTGTGGGGACCAGACCATCTGTTGCAGGATTCCTTCTTTTTGCTCAACATAGTTGTGTATGACTGAGATTGGGGGTTTGAGGTCATTCTCAGGCTGCACAATGAATCTGGGACCAATGAGAAACCTCCCTGGTGGTAGATAAGACTCTACCTGTACTTCTCAACACACATTCAAGTTGCATGCCTAACACTTTTGCACAGTGCTGTAAGTTGCATCTAATTTACCCACGATTTGGGGTGTCAGACTCTTGGGTTCTCCATCTACGCTCAAGCGTAATTGGGTTGACATCCCTGTTGGCGGCACGTCTTTCAATATCCTTCGGTTCCTTTCCGCATTTCTCTCCTAACAGCTGCACATGTTTGCATCGCCCCGTCCCTCGAGTGCCTTTGTGCTTCCTATCGGAGACAGTTCCACAGTATATCCAACTTCTCGCGATGCGGGCACCAGCCACAATGGTGGTGCTTGGACAAACTAACTGCTTCAGCAGACCATCTACAACCGTGACTGACTGTGAAGTGGGAGCACAAAAACCGCCTGCAACAAAACTAACTGTTAATATCACATCCCCGGTGTCATCAAATTTACACCGTTTTAACTCTTTAATCACAAACCCCCGAATCTCTAAGGATCCCAATAAATCAACAGCGACCACAAGCCGATCTATATTCCTCCACACACGTCCTGTTACATCAACCTCACTAAGAAGATGTTGTGCATTATTTATTAGGGTTTAAATGAGGTCTAAAAATTCACAAGCTAATTCTAATACGGTTTTAAAGTACTAGAGGGAAAAAAACACGTCTGTTGCCTAGATATGTAAAGTAGAAGAGTGGACATCAGTTAAAAAAGAAAAAAAAACTGGTCGCAGGGGTTCAAAACTCCGTTTCAAAATCACTGATAAATGATCATAAACGCCACAGTTGACCTTATCCCCCTTAACTTTGTCTCACTGACCACTTCAGCTTGTCCTCTGCCCACATTTGCTCCACTTTTGGCACAACACGGGGCGGGTAGGTGGTCTACCTGTCTGCTGAGAAGGGATTTTAGTCACGCGTGACGCGTGTTTTATACGGCCGGACGTAGAAAAATTAAATACGACAATACGGCTCCTGCGGTTGTTTTTTTTTTCGCAGCTGTTCAAAGGAATTCGGCATTTATAACGTCTGTTATACCTCACAAGGTTTTGCAGACGCCGACCTGCATTAAAGCGTCAGCCGGACGCTGGACGGATTTCGCGCATGGGTGAATGTACTTATTTATTTACTTGTTTATTTATTATTTATTTATTTTGCACGCCTCCTTTGGCGGGGAACGCCGACCCCCCCGGTGAAATATTGATGGGATGCAGGATTGACACAGCAGTATTCTCCTCCGGTGAGACTGAAGGCGGGAGGAGGATGCGAGTAGATCACACTTCTCCCTCTATGGCCTCCCACAGTAAAGAGTAAAAAAGTACATTTAGAAAATGAGTTCAAAACTTTTTTTTTTTTTTTTTTTTTTGTGCATCAATGCTGGTTCGGATCTGGATGAGCTCCTTTTGGATCTGGGTGAGCACAATGGTGGTGAAGGTAGATAAAAGGACGTGCGGGGGACCTGAGGGAAGGATCCGGAACAAGCTCGGATGACTCCAAGTCTTTGAGGGGCCCCGGTTTTCTCTCCCTTTTATTATTTCATTAGAATGCTTTTGTAGTTTGCATTTTTGAAGCGCTTTAATACTTTCTTCACGGTTGTCAGCAGCTGCAGGGTTGCTGGGGATACATTATCCCCCCTTCTCGACAAACTTCACCCCCAGCTCTAATTTCACAGTCATTTGTAGTCAGATACTTACTTCGCTGATGCATTTACATACACGGCGGGGAACACGCCGCACCAATACATACATATTAATCGGTTATCCTCATCCAGGGGAATATGGATAAGAGGCAGGCAACGCATCTTAAAAACACAGTAGAGGGGAAACTCTGTGCTCATGTTAAATAATCGAAAGTCTATAAGGAACGCAGTTGTATATATTGGATGAACATCATCATTTGATCATGGAGTGTTTGGCTGAGTTTCTGTTCGGCAACGTTGCCAAACTGTGCGCGATATTGGATTTATCCCGAGAAAGGGGTCTTCACGGCCGTACGTGACAGACGCGACGCGCCGATGACGCTGCTGGGAGAGCACGGACCAGGAGTTCCGAACGTCGCCGGGAGCCACGAATCGACGGCTCTGCTGCAGATACCCGTGGGGGGGAAGCGAAATAATGTCTAAATAATGGTGAACGAAAACTTTTGCGGTGCGACTATAGTGATAGACAGATGTTTCGTATTTGTCACAAAGTTTTTACTGGAGCTCGTCTTTTGAGGCTATATTTTCATTCATTCATTCTTTATCACCGCCTGCTGGCCCAGCACAAGGTTATGGAGGTCCAGAGTGTATCCAGGAAGCATTTGGCATGGAACAGGGTAACTACACCCTGGACAGACACAAAGTTCACGAGACCTTTGTCTGTTTCTTCCATTCTTCAAAGCATGTAGATGCTATGGCGTTCGAGGAGCTGTGTAGCGGCAGACAGCGCAGCGGTTCGAGCTCAAAACAGCCGGGTTTGAACTCCACCTCAGGTGTCTTTCCTCAAATCGCTCCAGTAAGAATTTAAAAAGCTGCAAGCAGTCGTAGGGTATGTTGCTCTGGACTAAAGCTGAACGATGTAATAAGTAGGGAATCTGGTATTTCAGCTGAGATGTCAGGTAAAGTAACTGCGTTTGGCGGAGACTGTAAGTGTGATCGAAAACCCATTATATCAAGAGTTGATATAAGCCTTACTTCCGAGTCAACCAAAGAGGCTTATGAATTGTCCGAGAGCAGAGCTTTTCCTAAACCCATAGGTTTCCCATTTTGCGTTGGGCTAAATAAGTGTCTGAACATAGTTAAATGATTTTTTTTGTTCTTTTTTTGGTATTCTGGAACTTTCCTAAGTTTCCTCACAATTTTGCCACGTTGAGCTTAACTCCAAAAAGCGATAAACTTGGTAAACATCTGCAGGCTGGTGGACACATGCAGAGGCTTGTCAAGAAATGGACGCCAGCGAATTTTGGACACAAACTGTCGCTGTTATTCTCTGACCGGTTGTGAGGAATTCCTCATAATGTCCGTAGGAAAATCACAACTGCACGTAAAGACACTGTTATGATATTAACAATGATATTACAATGTAATTGTAAAAAATATAGTCCTTTTTTAGTGACATCTATTTAATTTTTCAGCCTCCTATTATATTACTCCTTAATAATATGCAGAAAACTACAGTACTGTGCAAAAGTCTTAGGCACCTGTGGGAAAAACGCTATAAAGCGAGGATGGTTCCAGAAATAATGCCATGAATACTTATTAATCCATAAACCTTCTAAAAAGTGCAGTAGACAAAAAAAACCTCCATCAGATCAATATTTGGCAGGACCACCCTTTGACTTTAAAACACCATCAATTCTCTTATGCAAACTTGCATGCAGTTTAAGGTAGAGGTTGGTAGGTTCTTCCAAACATTTTGAGGAACACAGTTGTTCTGCAGACTTTGACTGTCTCTGCATGTCCTCCCAGACTGACTTGATCATGTTGAGATGAGGGCTCTGTGGGGACCATACCATCTGTTGCTGAAGATAGTTGTGTATGACTGAGATTGGGTGTTTGAGGTCATTCTCAGGCTGCAGAATGAATTTTGGACCAATGAGAAACCTCCCCGATGGTAGATAAGAATCTACCTGTACTTCTCAACACACCTTCAAGTTGCACGCCTAAGACTTTTGCACAGTGCCGTATTTAATTTTTCAGACTCCTATTATATTACTCCTTAATAATGTGTGGAAAACCACATCGGAAAAAACTGCTTTATAAACTTCCGCTGTCGGAGCTGCAGTTATGCAGGTGACTCTAATTTGAAACATATTTAAACATTTTAGTGACACGCGAGAAACAACAAACAGTCGCTGAATAATTACCCCGGGTTTCAAGCTGGATACATTTTAATCTTTCATCATTATTCAGCGGCACCTGATGGTACCAAAGTCATTATGCAAATGAGAACTCAAAGGAATATTTCAACAGATACGGAGGAATTATTTCATTCATCGATGCGTTTCGGGCAGCTGAGAATCAACAGTCAAACTTTGCATCCCCCTCTTCATATACCCCCCAGATGGAACTCAGTTATGAAGACGTAGTTTATTTGAATCTTGAGCAATAAGCGGAATGTTGTTGGATTAGATGGAACAGACCTGCGTACACTTCGGCGGAGAATATGCTGCAGGTCAAACTGTGTATCTGTAGAGAGAAGTTAGACCCTCAGATCCGGATGCTCCTCTAGTTCTCCTCCCGTTTTCACCCCATTTGCCTCAGACTGCTGTTTCTTTTTTTCACTAAAATCATTTTTGCTCCAATTGCTAAACCGTGTTTTGACGCCCGACTTCAAACCACGTCCACTTTAGAACAGATTAAAAGAGACAACAAATATGAAATGATGAAAAAGACCTTGAATGAACAGACAGAGCTGCTCCGTTCGATGAGACGTCCAGATGCCATTAAAAAGTTAGTCTGCAGAAACGCAACCAGAGAATTAAAGACATCTCCTATTGCATGATGTCTTATTCCTGGACCAAGGCTGGAGAAACCGAAAACAGACATTGAAAACGCGGTGACTGGACCCCTCGTTCGCTCTGTGTTTACTGCAGCGTGGACTTGGTTTACTGTGGATCGCTGAGATTTTTAAACAGTTTTGTTCAAAGGAGGGCCGGAAAACAGGCACGGGCTCAGAAAAGAGGCGGCCGATCTGGCATCTCTTGACTTAAAACTGTATTAATGACTAGAAGTGGCTGCTCACAGGGGTTCTGTAATACAGACGCGACTCAGCAGCCGCAGCCGTTCATGGTTTCTCCCCAGAAAAAGCCAGGCTGAACAAACTGAGAAGGTACATGGAAGAATCACAGTGTGGGCGTCATCATATATAAATATTTGAAAATTGTCTCTAGTTTTAAATTGTCGCATGGAAGAACCGTGGACTTGTGAGTCACACTGAAGTAAGATTTTATTAGGGTGCAGTGGCCTCCGAATGGCCTCCTAGTCTATCTTGCACCACCTCACTTCACCCTCCCCTCGGATATATAAATATGTTTGCTTGTTTGTTTACTTATTCACTCGCTTATTTGTTCTCCTGCTTATTTATCGGGATTAATAACGTTCATTCATTCATTCGTTCATTCATTCATTCAAGGTGGCCGAAGCCAAGCGTTGAAGCATCCTCGCTCTACACCACACAGACTTTATAAAATGCTTTAAAGTCTCGGATCTCTCGAAGGTCACGAGGTGGGATCTTTGCTTCCGCAGACCTTCGCCGCCGGACTAGACAGGAGCAATGGAGTTGTGGGAGCGGAAGCAAGTAGGAATGGAAGGGAATGTTTGTTACTCATTCGGAATGAGTCGCCCGGGTCACATTCGGGTCCCGGTGGGAGAAAGGCAGAAGCAGAAAGCAAAACGAATCTGACCGGCCCAAAGCCTAAGCGCACGGAAGTATTTATCTGAGAATCATTGAAAGCGGCGGACATTTTCTCTCCGCTCCTTTTGAGTCCAGTTACTTGTGCTTCCCGGTCCGTCCCAGGCCAGCGGTATCAGCACAGTTCTGCGTACTAAGAGCCCATCGTGGAAAACACGAGTCGACGAGGAAGCGCTTTCGCTCGGAGAAAAGCGACACGCAGCTATTTTCTATTTCCGCGGCGAAGGCAGTAAAGTGCATCGCCGCAATGAAATAAACAGTTGCAGAGAAACCAGATAAACTGTTGGTAGTCAGACAGCAGCAGGACCGTCCCTTCATTTTAGGCCTCAGGGCAAAGCAGCACTGAAACACAAAGATAAGGCAGCAGTGCAAATTATATTTCCTCAGTGCAGAAACTATGTTCTCTGCAGAATCTCTGCTAGTTTTTGAGGTGCTGCATGTAAAACGCGTTACTCCGTCTGTTTCGGTGTTGTGTGGCTTTTAGGAAAACTTGACGCACGTTTTCCGGACGCAAGCAGAAGTCTTTAAGAATAAAACGGTGTGGACCAAGCGGTAAAACCTCGATTCGAGCTTCAGGTGTGTTTGTGAGAAACGCTTAACAAAACAGTGCAATATGGAATTATTCGTGTGCAAAAACGGGGTCTGAAATCACAACATACATTAACTAGACCTTTAAGAAGGCAAATAAACACTGAAAAAAATCTGTTTTATATTCTGGGGAAAAGCTGCTTCGAAATGTTGCGTCAAAATTTTTGAACTTGTCGAATTGTTATGATAAATGAGTAAAAACTGCTTAATGAAATAGATGAGATATTGAGATATTGTTACAGGAATTGCCACTAACTGAGGTAAGATTGGACAAACTGAAGAAGCAGTGATTTTACACCATTTTCACATCTGCACTTTAAATCTGGCTTTAAATGATGGTTCCTTAAACCAGTTGTAAATCTTGTGTAAAAAAAACACAAATTTAGGTGAGAGATAAAAACAAAAATCACAGTTTAAATGACTCCTGTTGACTTGCTTGCTGTTTGTTCAAAAAGCCGCGTGGAAAATGTAATTTCGGCCGTCTGAAAACCCTTACAAAGATTAAACTGAGAATTTCTGCAAAGTAGCTACTGGGTCCTTTTGTTAATCCGGTCCTTAACCCCGCTGTAGGTCGTGAGTTAAATTAACCAGCCTAAGATATAACACGCAAGGTTATGCACTGTTACCGTGACGACCCATTGTTTTCTACAGCAGCCACGTACCCCCTCGCCTTGCCCTGCGCCACCCAAGCAGACGTCTTTCACTTCTTCATTAGACTGTCGGTGTTTTTCAGCGTCGCCGGGGCTTATGATGCTGTCGACAGTGACCTCATTCGTTTCCATCCTCCGCTCTCTCTCTCCGTGCCGCGCGGTGTGACTCCCCCACCTGAAATGACAGGCGTTCCTGGGATCACGGTAAACAAGAAGAAAGTGAAATTTCACTGGGACTAGGATGTCCGCTCAGTCTGACAAGCCATAATCACCCTGTTGCCAGAGCGGACAGTATAAAATCCACTGACTACAGGGAAACCTGTGTAACCCTCAGCACTTTTCTTTCTATAACAGCAAGTGTGTGTGTGTGTGTGTGTGTGTGTGTGTGTGTGTGTGTGTGTGTGTGTGTGTGTGTGTGTGTGTGTCATCCACCCAAGATAATAACCACTCTATAATATACACAGTTGCCACTGGTGGTGTTTATTTAGCCCCTGGCCCAATGTAAGTCATTTCTAAATAATAGCTACCTTGGTAACATGCCAAACTTGCAGCGTTTTATTGTATTGTAGAATTATTTTTGTAGGCAGGTTCACAGTGAGCGCTGTTATTATCCAAAGACAATCATCTCCGCTGAAATAGCAGCCCGAACTGCCCTCCGAGACTTCTCAAAGCGCTAGTGACTTTCTAACCGGCTTCAAAGCCGCACACGTACCCTCACAGACCTAAAAACAGTTGATATAAGCCTTACCTCCGAGTCAACCAAAGAGGCTTACGAACTGTCCGAGGGCAGAGCTTTTCCTAAACCGCCGCTCTTCTATAAATCCACTACTGTGTTGCTCCGACCACCTTTGTAGCGGAGACCTTCAAAACCCCCCCAAGAGGTAAGAAGTGCCATTCCAGAAGAATGAAAACGTTTGAACTTGCTTTAGAAAGGAGCTTCGCTTCACAACATTCGGCAGTCCCATTAGGTCGCTGCTGATCTCTCAGGTCCAAACCCGGTCGCACCCAAATTGTGGCAAACAGCCTATAAACAGGTTATAGAAATTGCAGTTTTAGCATAGAGGCAGTAAAGACAACATTTCTCTAAGAAAAATATGCGCAAAAGCTATAGCTATTTTAACCCAATGTATTTATTCGCTAAAGATAATTTTAAAATAACTCTCAATGAACCATATGGGCAAGATTCTTCAACAAACTTTTTGAGGGATTATCTTTCGTGTCTTTAGCCTCCAGTGATTTAGTATTATACAAGTGTTGAGTTGGGCGTTGCCTTGGAGAAAAGTGTCTGCTAAATGAGTAAAAGTGAGCTGAGCGTACGTAGTACGCAGGGAGGGTTGGTAGTGTGAAAAACACAGATCTTTTGGCTGGGGAACACTGGGGTCCGGGTTTGTTGAGTGCCAGGTTCTGTGAATGGTCTGCTGCTCATAGCAAACGTGCTGCAATCTTCTGCCAGAAGGATCACCTCGGCGTCCGGGGATCCTCCAGCGAAACTCTGAGGAAATTAAGCGGTTGGGAGCAGCGGCCCTTCAGACAAACGCTTGGTTCTGCTGGGCTGGTGGCCCATTGCTCATGTCACAAAGCGCACCTTCTCAGCACATTTCTCTTTAAATCTGCTTTCCACAGTCCACTCTTCTTCCAGATCTACAGTATTGAACCTTGAAAGTAGGGTGACTTGAACCGTTTATTACTGAACTAGGAAAAGCAGTTTAAATACAAATATAAAAGACTATTTGCCACCGAATTACCTGTGAAAACACAAGATACAATACTGTGCAAAAGTCTTAGACACCTGTGGGACAAATGCTATAAAGCGAGGATGGTTCCAGAAATAATGCCATGAATACTTATTAATCAATAAACCTTCTAAAAAGTGCAGTAGACAAAAAAAACCTCCATCAGATCAATATTTGGTGGGACCACCCTTTGCCTTTAAAACACCATCAATTCTCTTATGCAAACTTGCATGCAGTTTAAGGTAGATGTTGGTAGGTTCTTCCAAACATTTTGAGGAACTTGCCAGAGTTCTTCTGCACACTTTGACTGTCTCTGCATGTCCTCCCAGACTGACTGGATCATGTTGAGATGAGGGCTCTGTGGGACCTGGGACCAGACCATCTGNTTCTTCTGCACACTTTGACTGTCTCTGCATGTCCTCCCAGACTGACTTGATCATGCTGAGATGAGGGCTCTGTGGGACCTGGGACCAGACCATCTGTTGCTGAAGATAGTTGTGTATGACTGACATTGGGTGTTTGAGGTCATTCTCAGGCTGCAGAATGAATTTTGGACCAATGAGAAACCTCCCTGATGGTAGATAAGAATCTACCTGTACTTCTCAACAGATATTGAAGTTGCATGACTAACACTTTTGCACAGTACTGTTTATTTCTCAATAAATATGTTCACAAGGTTAGCACCACAGCAGTCTTTGTGGACTAAACTGTGGATTATTTTTCATGGCGTTGATACAAAAAATGCATTCAATAACCACAGCTTCCAAAGATCATGAGTGCTTTTATCACTCAAACATCAACAAAACTCTATGTGTCTATAGCCCATTCTGCACTTGGTTACGTGGGCTTTGAAAAACTGAAAGAAAGAAAGAAAAAGAAGGAGAAGGAGAAGGAGAAGGAGAAGGAGAAGGAGAAAGAGGTGACAGAGATGGAGAAGGAGAAAGAGAAGGAGAAAGAGATGGAGAAAGAGAGTGCTATGGAGGACTGACATCCATTCCAGGGTGGACCTTGCCTTGCCCTCATGCTTTCTGTGATTTGCTCTGGATCAATGTGGCACTGTCTGGATAAACAGTTTGTGAAAATGAATAAATTTGCTGAAGTCCTGGAGTCCATCACTTTCCTATCACTGCTATTTTCACCTCTTAATCCAGTGTCTCTTTTCACAGACATCTGCTTTGCTATTTGAGGCACTGCTGTCATCACCTCTGCTGTTTGGGGTCTATGAGTAATGACTTGGTTCAGCTTTGACTGCTGATACTGTCCTCTCAACAGCAACACTCAAGTTCACCATTAGATCCACATTCAAGAGAGATGAGGGGCTGGAATGAGGGACAAATAAATTTAGCATTTTGAGAGCTACTAATTGTTAATCCGGTTGATCACGTCCCGGGAGACGCCCTGCCAAGATGTGAACTTTTACAGAACTTCTTCACAGATGTGTTCCCACAGTAGAAAAAGCAATGGATACTTCAGCAGGGTAGCATGTTTGCACTTGGGCTTCACAACTCCAGAAATATTGGTTTGAGCATTGCTCCAGCCGCGTTTAGTGTTGTTGTGTGTGTGTTTATGGAAATTTCCTTCCATTCCCAAAAGACGTACAGTTCAAACTGAATCGGTGAATTAGCTACGGCTTCCTTGTCCTAACTTGACTGGGGTTACGAGAAAACATCCTTGTAAACATTGACAATCTCAGTTTAGTTTAGGCCCGGTGAACAATGGGACACAATATCGTTTTTATTTATTTATTTCAGACGAGTTGTCAATAACAAAAAAAAAAGAAGGACCGAGAAGAAAGAAGGATTCAAGAAAAAGAAGGATTCAAGAAGGATCTCAACATGGATATCTTTTCAACCCACTCCTCTCCTAAGCCAGCACCTGAAATTTGCATCATACAATCTGCCAAAATCATCTCTCATTTTACCAGCTTTGTGTGGTAAAAATTGTGATAATAAACAAACAAACTGCGCTTTGATAATCATGTACCGGCATCTAAAGCTCTCACATCTCACCTCACTTCTGTATGTTTTGTTGTACCCGGCTTTGGAGAAAAGCATCTGCAAAATGCATGAAGGTAATGAAACGAAAAAAAAAAAACCAAAAACAGCTGCATAACAGAAGCTCAGCTCAGCTGACAAACTAATAAATTTCGGAAACAAATCCAATCTTGACACTTTCATTGTCTGATGTCAGGTACCCTGGAAACCTTACAGTTTTAACCCAACTCTAGAAAGGCTACAGTAAATCAAGTGAATCGGCTCATTCGTTTTTCATCCACCCAAATGGATATGTATAATTCTACAGAGACTTGGAGTTCATACACTAGAATGTTCACAAACAAAGTCACTTAGATCACATCCACCCCCGTCCTGAAGTCCGAAGTGAACATCTACTTCAGCTCGCGACCCCGGTCCGCCCTGCCGCCGCCTCATTGGCTCATTACACAACTGCGCAAATGGGCAGGGGCGCCCGTGTTCCTAATAAAGTGGCCGCCCACTGTGCACATGCAGGTGTGGAAAAAAGGAGGGTTCTGAGTTTCGGAGGGCTGCTGAGATGTCTTATAACTTTAGAACCGTTTCCAGCAGCGACCCTGAAGTGGCAGAAAGTTTTTTTTGTTGTTGTTGTTTTTTTTTTTTTTTAACTGAAGCACAACTTCTAAAACGCACAACTGTGTAAAGTTTATGGTCAAAGCAAATGAGAAACTGTTCTAATAATGAATTATCACTCAGGTGTTTAAACCCGAATCCAGGTTTCTTTACCAGTGGTAGTTGAGTCCTACTTTTATTGAGCTTTTGAGTTAAATTCAGGGTTCTAATTTTCCTTTTAAATCCTTTAGTGTGTGTGTGTGTGTGTGTGTGTGTGTGTATATATATATATATGTATATATGTATGTATGTGTGTGTATATACACACACACACACACACACACACACACACACACACACACACATACACACACTAGCAGACTGTAATTTAATATATATATTTGTGTGTGTGTGTGTGTGTGTGTGTGTGTGTGTAAATGTATATATATGTATATTCATGGGCGTGATGCTGAAAACACTGCTGGTCTGTTGCCGTCTGCACGGCTCCGGTCTGTATTGCTCATGGTCTCGGGACCTGATATATGGTTTTACACAGTCCTCTCTCAGCACCTCGTACAGGAGCTTCAGTCGGAGCCTGAGGTCGACGTTTATTGGCACAGTGAAGCTCACACACGTGGCCTGTTAGAGGTCCAGGTCGAAAGGCCTTTGAAGGGAGAGGCTGTGACATCGGCGAGTTTCACACAGTGGCGCCAGCAGAAGTTCTTACTGTACGAAAAACATTTCTGAGATTCCGGCGAAATGAAACGGCTGCAGAAAAACGCCCTGTTAACTCGTGCTAGTTTAATGTTTAATGTTGACTAGTCAAGTTTTTGGGTGGTAGCTGGTGATGTTTTAGCACCAGGCGAGTGTCACTTTTGGGCCTCAGGAATACATTACAAACTGTGGAAACTGAAAATAATAATTAAGTCCTCAAGTTACGGGAATTGGGTTTGGGAAGCAAGTAGGATGGACTGTCCTGGGAAAGCAAAGACAGGTTGTGTGTTCCCACCTGTTTGTTTAATTCTGCCCTCGTCCTTCTTAAAACAAACTAATGTTAAAGGCTCGACGAGAAGTTATCTTTTACGTAGGGCTTTCCTCCTGAAGAAACATCGAATGCCACAAAATGACAAGGACAATCGTTGCTTCTTAAAAAAATATTCTTTTATCTTCTTGAATCCGCCTCCTGTTTGTCACCTCTAGTCCTCTAATAGCCAGTGCAGACAATGAATTACTAAAGCTAGTATTAATAATATTATTAAAGCTAAACTCAGTTCTTCTGTATTTCCGTTTCATTATTACTATTTAAATTTTTGCCATTCTCCTCACTTCCACCCCCTCTTCTGTGCACTGAGGGCCTGAGGATCTTCATTTCATGCTCCCTGTTGCATAAAGGCCCTCAAGAACAAGCAACTCTTGAGTCTTGATTAACATTTTTCAAACAATTCTAAATTTTTCCATTACTTTCAAATAAAAGCCCCATTTGTTCTGAGCGCTGTCATTGCTCCGATGACAGACACCAAGTTTAAGACAAGAGGCATCATTCATTTGAGCACCTTGATAGATGTCATTTATCTTGTCAAGGTTTCCTTTGTCACCCCAATGCTATCTGCGACAAACCTTTGCGAAAAGTTCTGTATTCTTCGCAGATTCAACACCGTTCATTTTCAGCGATGAACTAAACTGCTTTAGTGACCGAAGCGAATGCAAAATGAACCTTTGTTACTGCTGTAGCGCACCAACAATTGTCATATACAGTACTGTGCGAAAGTTTTAGGCATGCAGCTTCAATATCTGTTGAGAAGTACAGGTAGATTCTTATCTACCATCAGGGAGGTTTCTGGTTGGTCCCAGATTCATTGTGCAGCCTGAGAATGACCTCAAACCCCCAATCTCAGTCATACACAACTATCTTCAGCAACAGATGGTCTGGTCCCCACAGAGCCTTGATGTCAACATGATCGAGTCAGTCTGGGAGGACATGCAGAGACAGTCAAAGTGTGCAGAACAACTGTGGCCAGTTCCTCAAAATGTTTGGAAGAACCTACCAACCTCTACCTTAAACTGCATGCAGGTTTGCATAAGAGAATTGATGGTGTTTTAAAGGCAAAGGGTGGTCCCACCAAATATTGATCTGATGGAGGTTTTTTTTTTGTCTACTGCACTTTTTAGAAGGTTTATTGATTAATAAGTATTCATGACATTATTTCTGGAACCATCCTTGCTTCATAGCATTTTTCCCACAGGTGCCTCACACTTTTGCACAGTACTGTATGTAACCAATTGTAAAAGAAAAAAAACCAATCGCTGTATTTGAATCTGGTGCTACTATTACAAGCTGACAAATAGTTCTGCATTTATTAAGATGATAGCAATAGACAATGAGGCCATAAATGAATCTTTACAGCAGTCGCCAGTCCAGGAAAAAGCAAAGTATGCTTTACTCTCAGTGGCAGTTTGCAAACCTAATATGAAGGCAGCTGGAGGGCTGAGTTTTGTCAATGGAATTAAACTAAGTGATGATCATTGAATCAATAGCCTCCATGCCAGGTGGTTCCGGGCCAAGGACAGCAATGGAGATGAGGCAGAAAAGGAGACTGCAAGGACAGTCCTACAGCTGTGAAATGTCATTTACGAACGGGTGTCCCCGTCTTCCCCTGGGGACCGATTTAACAGAATATAAAAAGCTCGGCACGAGCAGTCCACCGCGCGCTGCTCAAAACGGTTGCCGAAATTTGTCCAGTGTCGTTCTTCGAGTGTTACCGTGGACGCTTCTTGTGTGCAGTACCCTGAAAACAATAAGCACAGAGAGGCTTCATTTTGCAAAAATGCACCCTTTATAAAACACATAGATGATGTCTAATGTGCTCCCACCGCGATATTTGTGTGGAACTCCACAAAATACCCTTGATAATATTCTTTCGGTTCCCCAAAAGATGTTCTGGCCCTGGTAAAACACCAAATCGTGGCTGTAAAGCTCCTTAAGGAGGAAACGGTGTCGCGACAGAGACAAGACACTTAAATATCCATCCTTCAGGTTTACATCTCCTGATCCGGGCTTTGGTTGGACTTGGGAACGTCAAATACCACGACAGAATGGCACTTTGTAGTAGCATCGTACCTTATTTTCTATGGCCGAATATATGCTCACGGCGCCAAAATATAATACGTTTCCATTCAGAAATGTTGAAAAAAATCAAGCCGGCGTGATGTTGTGGTTATATTTTTAAAACATGAATGTGTTTTCCACCTCGGGAAACGACGGCAGGACTTGTTTAGCACATCCGCTGTTCTGCGTTTAGCGGCGAAATGTGCTACCGAAGCAATTTCTGGCCCGTGTTAGACGCCATGTTCGATTATTTACAACATTACTGACAGGACGCTTTTTTACGTTGCCCTTCACACCCACTTCAGGTTACATTTTCTAGTCTAAGATGCGACGACTTTAAACAGCCTTATGCTACGATGCTGACTGAGCGAACAGACTTTTTCTCTTGGGGATTTTTATTCTTTCTTCACTGAAAATGACCTGTGTGAATTGCAGCGTGTTTTGAGAATACAGTCTCCCTCTGTCACTTACACACACACACACACACACACACACACACACACACACACACAAGCAGCTAATCCACAACCTCCTAAGTTTTTTTGCCAGGTCGCCTCTGAGCTTCTTACCGATTGTTCCCAAAGTGGTCGTGATCTGGCCTCATTTTCTGGGCTCCTTCGCTCGTCCCCTTGATGCTGTTTTTTGTCTTAAATACTTTTCTATTGCTTTATCCCTGGGTTTTGGGTGCTTTTTCCAGCCCCCTCTCTCTTTTGGTTCTTACAAAATAATTGAATTGAGTTTAAGGAGAGAACAGTGCCAGGGTTTTCTTTTGGGATTTCAAACAACCAGTTCTTGTTGGACTCTTCCCACCAAACATGTTGTTTTGTCCAACTGACAGAAATGACTATGGTTAATTATGACATCTGTATTCATCCTTTAGTCAATGTACTGTACTTTTGTTTCGTAACACAGCAGAAATTATTCATTAAGACTACATTACTTTCTTTTCTGACTTTTCCAGTTGTGCCATTTGACAATAGACAGATATTAATGAAACCTACTACTTTATGGAAGGTGTATGAGATATTGCCCGGAGCCAAGGCTCTAAAACAACTTCGCACTGCTTCTTGCCATTGCTACAGAGGTGTTTATGAGGTGCTATTGTTTCAGTCCTGCTGCAGAAAACTGCTGATATTGGGGAAGTGCAGCCAGGGCCGGTGGGGAGTAGGTGAACACTGGTTAGATGCTTTTCAGGTAGCAGCTTTCCATTGCTTCAAAGATGTATCGATTGCGTCTAAGTTGCGATCCTGATCACTGTTTCCAGAATGCAGTGTAGAGCAGAAGCTCAATGGGAGACTATGGGGTCAACGTGGTGCAGACAAACACCATAGATTTATCATCCTCATCAAACGGTGGTTTCAATCAACCACCTTCCTTTGTATTCGCCCGAGGCTGGAACCTTTCCCAACCCTGACATTCTTGCACATGTGAACTACTGGGCAGTAGCTGCCATGGTTAGAGCGTTGAAAATGGAAGATTCTGTTTTGGAATTTCAATCCGTTTCAAGTTACTTATGGTGTTTACTTGGAAAGATATGTGAGAATTCTTTGGCAGATTGAACCAAAGTCATGCCCCAGAATTCTGGATCAGCTGGAGAGGATTCATGGCAGTGGTTGGGAACCAGACAGGAGGGAGTTGTAATAGTCTAGGTGGGATTTCATCATCCGTGGACCAGAATTTGTGGTGGATGGGTTGTGAAGTTTGGGAGGAACCTACAAATGTTCTACAGGAGGTATCTACAGGATCACTTTATGTCTTCAGGGTCCTGAGGGAAGTAGAGACTTGAGTTGATTGTTATTCTCAGACTGCTGGTGAAATTGATGGATTGGACAAATTGTTCAGTTCGAACGATACTGAAAATGAGCTGTGGATCGTGGGCAGCCATCCAAACAGAGATATCTACCAGGCATGCTGGGATGTGAGAGGGAATATTTCTATGGAAGGAAAAGAGA
The DNA here is from genome assembly GCA_900497675.1 of Arapaima gigas. Classification (NCBI taxonomy): domain Eukaryota; kingdom Metazoa; phylum Chordata; class Actinopteri; order Osteoglossiformes; family Osteoglossidae; genus Arapaima; species Arapaima gigas. Next base: position 244,623 of record UFQX01000723.1, on the reverse strand, counting down.
ATAGCTAAGTAGCATCGGCTAAGCAAGCAAGGCAAGACAAAGCTTGTTAAAGAAACATTCAATTAAATTCTGTTTATTAATCTGAGATTTACATCTTTAAAAAGTAGTGAAAATGACAGTTTACTACAGCTTTTCTAGTTATGAGAGCCATCGCAGAAGGCATTTCCAACATGGCGCTGTAGCTGGTGGCACGGTGGGTGACAGAGCAGGCTCACGATCCCTGGCTGTATGGGGATCAATAGGTCTGTGTGGACTTTGCGTGTTCTTGCTGGGATCTCTTGGGTTTCCACCTGTAGACCAAACACATATGCTTTGTGTGAACTGGTGACTCCGAATTGACCTTAGAGTGTACGTGTCTGAGTGAGTATTTGAAGCAAAGCTGATATGGATTTTCATCTTGTCCAGGGTGTATCTTGACTAGACTAGTGCCTCGTGCTTCCAAGGCTCCAGACCACTATCACCCTGAACTGGTCAAATGGTTTGCGGATGAATAGGGATAGTGAGTGAGTAAATTTTGATGCGGGAGATGAAATCTGATCAGCTAAATCAGAACTCGGAATTATGAAAGCACATCTTAGTCCTCAGTGTTCACACATTGTTTTGTGTTTCTCTTCTGCACTTCTTGTACACAAAAAGTGTGGCGCGATGCGTAGCCAGCGAGGTGAAAGATTTTAAGTCAGATTTTAGTTAAATAAGTGAAAATGCTGAGCAATCTACCCCAGTTGTTATTCTGTAATGTGTGTTATCTTTTTTTAACCATAGCTTCGCACCCTGAAGGTAGCTCACTAAACAGATTACGCTTGGCCCAGCATAACCCTAAAACAGCAGTAGCTGCTTCCCAGCTATCTTTACTTATGTATTATTTATTCCCTTATCAAACACCCTGAACCAGGGTGACTTATAATGCTTGCAACCATTCTATTTCAACAAGCGCTTTGACCATTCGACCTGCGAACATTTGGTAAATGCTGAGTGAACATTCCAAAGTCAGACTGCGCTCTAACCCGGAGGTGCAGCATAGCGGCGGAACTGTTCCTGTATTTCGGCGTATCCATCTGTCGGATGGCCGACGGATGGGCCTCTGCAACATACCACTTGCAAATCACTGTGCGTTCCCAAATTTCCATGTCTGGATTCCTCAGTCATCAGAGAACGCACGTGCTTCTGCAGGATCGGGTGCATCTCCTTCTCTCTGGGCTGCTTTTATTGACCCCGCTATTCACATCCTGGGTGAGACGCTGGTCTCCGTCGGTTACTACCTGCAACGGCAAACAAGCCTCTGCTAAATTCATTGCGGAATGACGAATTACAAGTTTCGGGGAGCGAAGATATAAGCCTTATTAAGACGGTAAATGATGGCCTCCAACCGTATTACATTTTTCCTGCCATCTGCTGAGGCCAAGGAAGTGAAGCTATAGTTGAAGTTCTCATTACTTAATAATGCACCTACGAATTTATTTAGCATAAACTTTTCCATTTATCCTCCACGCTGCACACCAGAAGATTATCGTCATAAATTATCTCGATGTTTACATCGCATATTTGTAAATTTGGGGAGATTTGTAATATAGTTCTGTAACCCCTGGAATAGCACCCATCCCGTTCTGTATTCACACACGTGTCTCCGTGTTAAACGGACCGGTTCAATGACTCACGTAAACCTGCTTACCGGTGTTTTCGGGCCTTTCAGTGAAAGCCACGCGATGGACGCGTTTGCAATAAAGAGGCGAAAACGGTGCTTTTCTTAAATTTATTCATAGCATTAATTGATTCCACATCTCCCTGTCGGGAGACTGTAAGACCCGCAGCCGAACGTGGCTTTTCTCCGCCGCCGTGAAAACACAAAGCGGCGATTTTCGTTCTCCGTCGAAGGGCAGAGTTTGGCGGCCGGACGCGTTTCCCACGTCAAAACAATCGCCTTTCCTCTCCCCGTTTAAAGCGCATCACTAATACGCAGTTTACGGAAAATAGGATGAACTGGCTTTGAAATATTTGGTTACAAAGCTTTTTTTTCCCTGCATTCATCATTTTATTGTAGTCTTAAAAATGGCGGTCAGGTCTCCTCCTTTACTGTATGACAGTATTCTTATATAATCATTTGGCATAAAATATGAAAGGCATAGTTTAAAATCAAATGTGTGATTTATTTGAATACTTGTGCTGTCGTCCCGTTGAAAATTTAAACCGTCCTTTAATCACACGTTTTGTTATGTTTGCGGAGAACAATGTTACTGTACTTATTTACTACGACAGTAATGTTGAAAGGCAGGAATAGAAAATAAACCACATCCATTAAACCTATATCCTTGACCCGGTCAGGGTCGCACACACACACACACACACACACACACTGGTTGGCTCCAGATTGACTCACATACCGGGAGATGGTATTTGTCAACATCTTTGTAGGTGCTACTGAAGAAATGTGAGAAACTGACTTAAAACGATAAGTGCTCCCTGGGGGTTCCGAGAACCTTAAACACAATGCCAGATGTAGCGTTTGTCTAAAGCTGTTTTTTCTGTCCTGCCAAGAAATTCTTTCCTGAGTGGAAGCCTTACAGATTTCCAATAGGTCATCACCGTCTGTTCCCTGAGTAGAGAAGCACTGAGCTCAGAATCACATTCATTGTGATTCACAGTGGTTACATAACCCCCCCCCCCTCCCCCCGAAGACCTTGACCTCTTAAAGCATCATGGTCTATTGTTGTATTATATTTTGCCAAAGCTGACAGTGTGAAGAAGTAGAGGAAGGAAAAAAACACCTTTCCGTTGACTGGGACAAATATGTTGTGAAGTGACTGTTTCAATTTAGACTCTAAATGGCAATAATAAAATGTCGGCCTTTTGGCGGGACAAAACCCATGCAACACAAACCGCCCAGTGTCCCTAGATGGTTTTGGCTTCTACTGTTTTTGGACTGGATCCACAGGCTGCGTTGGTCCTTGCCACTCAGACAACAATGTCCTACAGCAGATGACAGCCCGCTGCCCACATCTGGAGCCAAGTAAGGTAAGGTGGGGTTTCATCGCCTGTTTAGAGCCACTCGGAATCAGAGTGTGTATGTCCTTCCCTCCGGGAGCTTGTCAGGTGTGTTTAAGTTAGTAAACAAGATTTGCAATGTTTGCTTGTGTCAGTTTGGATCTGTTTAACTTTGAAACACATGTCCTTTGTTTTGGCTCTGACTCCGTTAGCCCGGACCTCCATTAGACCAGAACATTCTAAAGTACCGCGGTTTATGCAGGCCTACGTTTTGTTCTTTCTGTTGTAGAGCGGTTAGTGTGATAGTTTGAAAAATATTCTTATTGAGCTGCTCCACACAAATAAATCAGGTATTAAACATTCATATTAACTCCAGTTCAGCGCTTACACATGTCAAGGATACAAATGATGGAGATTTTAAAAGGGGAGAGAGTAAGCGGCTTGAGTGGATATTTAATTAAAGTGCAAAAAAAGAATAAAAAAAATTCTCGGCAGGGTCACCATCAGGTCAAGCTTGAGGTTTAAGCCGAACATCATCTCAAAACGGGTCCCAGGTGACTGGTAAAGAAACAATTTGCGGGCTACTATTTGCCGACAGCTGATGTGCTGCCCGGTTCCTGAAAGAATCGTGTGGCCTGGTGCAAATTCATACAAAAAACATGAAATGGTTTTTATAACTTAGTTGACATCTTTAAAAATGAATTTTAGCTTTCAAAAGTGTCTCATTGAGTGCTCCTTAAATGGACCGTTTATTTTATTTTTTTTTTTTTACAGTTCATTTGAGCATGCGTGGAGCAGAAAATTGAGGTGGTGAGAAGAAGTGATGGTGGAGGATTGTTGCTGGAGGAAACACCTGGACTGGACGGTTTTGTGCTTCAGCGACTAAAAACACCACCACCGTCGTCACCGTTATCGTCTCTGTTTCCGTGGTTGTTCTTTATACACGGCTTTGTTTTTCATGCCGCAGGCTTGAAATGTGGCACAGTGGTGCTGGGAACTCTAAGTAAGGGTTCTTCATAGTCGAGTTCACTAAACTGCACCGATGGTTCATCACCTTGCTATGATGGGGGAGCTTGCGTGTCTCCACAAACCTAAGAGTTATGTCATCTAGAGCTTCCTTGCTTGGGGCAATGACCGCAATTCTGCAGGGATTGCACAGTTCTGCAAAGGTGGAGGAGTTGAGTTTTCGGACAAATCTGTCAAAATTTACCGCTCAGTCTTCATCCCCATCCTCATCTACGATCATGAGGTGTGGGAAATGACCAGGAGAACAAGAAAATACAGGTGGGTAAATGAGGCTTATACTCCAGATTGCCAGGCTGATCATTTGTGACAGGGTGAGAAGCTTGATGATCTGCAATAGTTCAGCTGCTGCTCCTCTTGATCAAGAGGGAAAAGTTGGTGGTTTCAGGCATCTTTTGAGGGTGGGCCCTGACCGACTCCCTCTGGAGTTATACCAGGCATATCCAACTGAGATGAGACCCTGGGGCAGATGCAGGACATGCTGAAGAAATTACATCATTTGGGAAGGGAATGCTTGGAGATCCCCCAACAGGAGCTGGAGACCATTGGAGGGAAATGGAGGGTCTTCTCACCCTGCACTCACTGTGACCCTCACTAATACAAGCAGGACAGGGAAACTGAACTGAGCTGAAGTGAACTGAAGTTCATTAAATGCCAAAACGGCCACTTAACATGTTGAAAATTTCTACCTGGGTCTTTGAAATAAGGCTCTGAAACATGCGTGTAGTTGCATCATATGCAGGAAGCAGTTACTTCAGGTACTAAATCCAACCAGTTTAATGTCCTGTTGTCTAAAGTACACAAAATGGGCTCCCAGCTGGTCAAGATGTTGTTATATGTGAGTTAGACGTATCTTCATGCCAAATATGAGATACTGTACATCACGCTGTGTTCTGCTTTCTACTCAGGAGCAGAGGTAATGGGGGCACTAGCAGACACTTGGAGTAAAGAGCTGACCTGGCGAGAGGGACAGGTGATGGGGTGGTGTGCATCAGAGACTGAGAAACACCATCAAGATGCCGAGCGGCAACAAGGGCAGCTTTTACTTTTCTACCTTCTGACTCGGTAACTCTGTTAATAACTATTGAAATGGCGAGAAGACATCGTGGCAAAAACAAAGAAGTCATTTCACTGAAGGCCAGGAAAGACGACATTGTTCTGTTTGATTTATGATCTGAGCACTAAGTTCTCAATTTATTTGGCAAAATACAGGGGTAGGAAAGGTAGGAAAATAGGACAGTTTTGTTCTGTGATCGAAAGTATAAAGAAAGGTGAAGAGACAGGTGAGATTCCAGATCAGGTGAAATCTATTCAAAACTTCATCCATCCATTGTCTCTGCGTCACCCCGAACAGGGTTGCGGTGGTCCAGACACCCTGGACGAGACACCAGTCCATCACCTCATGGGCAGTTTAGAGCGAAAAATTAACCTGACATATATGTCTTTGGGCTGCGGGATGAAACCAGCACAGACATGCAAAGTCCACACAGACTGAGCTGGATTCAAAGCCCCGCCTGAAGAGCCCAGGTGTTTAGCAGCTTCAGCATCAGTACCAACAACTGCAGTAATGATGAACTGACAAATCGCAGATGGATACAATAATATAATAAATAATAATGGACACACCTAATAGCTGAAGCACAAATACAAACATGTCTGGTTAAGAGGAGAAGGAGATGGACAATAATGGATTTTAGTCAAGGGTAGATGTGCCCTGTGCTCCTCAGAACACACCTTGTTTCTCCTTTCATCTTCTCTTACCTTCTTCCACAGACTTCGCCGTGACCGATTACAACATTCAGCGAACCTTCATGGCGGAACATTTCACTGCACACTTTTCCAGGAGAAGATGGCAGCTCAGGTGCAGATGGTTTCAGGAACGGCCAGATGTTTTGTAAGTTTTACATAAGGAACAATGCGGTGTTTAATAGTTTAAATAATTGAGCATTTCAACAGGATTTTTTTTGTAAACTTCTCCCGTTTATGGAACGTTCATGAAAAACACCTCACGTATATTTTACACATTTGCGGTAGGGTGAATAGTGGGGGGTGGGCTGCTTTTCTGGACCACGGGTGCCTGAGGAAACCAAGCAGAGCAGCTTTCCATCCAGTTGCACCGAGAGATTAGAGCATTAAAGACACTTTTTTTGTGCTCAGCATGTGAGCTGGTGCGTTACTTTATTTATTTTATTTTATTTTTTTTGATCTTCTTATGAAGAAGCTCTCTTCACCCCGGAGCCCTCTTAATATTTAATGACCGCAATGTATCTTTTCGTATTAAGATATTCTGTAAATTAAACATGAATGGCTGCATAATCGAGGACTTTATTCATTTGGAAAGACACACTTTTTCGCGAGAATAAGAAAATAAACCTGAAAGCAAAGGAAGTTTAAAACGGCATCGATTTGTGCAACGAAAAGCTGCCCACTTGCAGGTCGTTTGTTATCCATTATTAGTGAATGGAATTTTATTCGTTAACCGGCGTTTTATTTACCCGTCGCGGGGGTCCGTCCGCCTTCGAATCGTCGCCGAAGGAACTAAAAATAGCAGCAAACGGTCAGACCGGGGCGCGCGCGCCCATGACACGTTCCCGGGCTCGCGCTGCTCCGCCGCAGGGCACGTCCGTGGCGCGCGCGCGCGCTCGAGACATGTTCCCGTTGCTCAGGGCAACAGACCGGCCGTTGAGACCAAGCCCTTTACCACAAGAAAATGGGAGATTCTTGTATAAGAACCAAGTGGGCCTCTTGTGTCTAATTCTACAACAAACCAAACACTTTTCTCAAGCGGACTGGGCGGGTGGGATTTGTGCACCGCAATAACTGGTGCGTGGAAGCCGCTAAAAGCCCCACGCTGGTGGGAAGACGACTCGTCTTCGACGACACGTTTATGATGGAGGGTAAAGGTCGTATGTGCTTTTAAGGTAATTTATTTCATCGTAATTTATAGTCATTCGGCAGCGCTGTGTGTGTATACGGTTCACGACGAAACACGTCACGTGTCACGCGCGGGATCCTCGGTTTGTCGCCAGTCGGACGCGGGTCTGGTCCTCGTGTCGAGGTGGTTCTCACTCCATGCTCATTGCCAGCATCCGAGAGACATCAAATTTTTATTTCTGCCTTTTATTTAGAGGCCAGTCAATTAGTTTGTCCCAGAAGAAATAATGCCGAAGGAATATCGATCTTTTGAATGTTAAACACCGTTTTCCGCCTGTGTTCTTTAAAAGAGACTCTCTGCTCTCCGCGATCTGTTCTTAACGCAACAACACGCAAATTCGTTACAGATGTTGTCAGTTTCCGTAACTGTTGCGTTTCTCGTTTCCTCAGATGACCTCAGATGACCTGCGGCTGTAATAAAGCCGGCGCGTGCGGAGTGATTTGCGGCGGATCGTGACGTGTGACGTTCGATCGGAAGCGGGTAATAAAGCCGAATGTCGAAGGCACCGTAAAAACGTCATTTATCAAGAAATGATTGGAAGACTTTTGAGACAACATTCCGACTGCAGGCGTCTGACAGTTTTTCCCTAACGTCCTGCACGCAGGTCGCGCAAACGCCGCTTTTCGGGGTTACGGGCGGATCCTGGAATGTTGAAGTGAATGTCGTCTGTAGGGGACAGAGGAAGAGGACGGATCTTGTCCTTTGGATCTGCTCTTGAATGGACCCGAGAACCTTGTTGTACATCGACTATACCATACCATACCATACCATCCTATACTGTACCATACAATAATGCACTATATTGTACCATACCATCCTATACTGTACCATCCTGTACTGTACTATACCATACAATACTGCACTATGCCATACTATACTATACCATACAATACTGTGCTATGCTGTACTATACTGTACCATACAATACTGCACTATACCGTAGTATACTATACCATACAATACTGCACTAAGCCATACTATACTATACCATACAATACTGCATTATACCGTACTATACTCTACCATACCATACTATACTGTACCATACAGTACTGTACTATGTGGTACTATACTATACCATACCATGCTGTACTATACCATGCTAAACTATTCTGTACTATATTGTACTGCACTGTACCATACCACACCATATGATACTATCATATGCTGTTTGTTATTATACTGCACTCCAGTGCACCAGTACTATACTATACCACACTGGACAATGTCACACTATGCCACACTATATGACATCACACTGTACTGTACTGCACTATACTATAATGTACTATTATATACTATACTATAGCAAACCATCCCACGTCATGCCACGCTATACTATAATATACTATACTATGCTATGCTATGCTATACTGTGCTGGAAGTCTTATTATTTTCTGTATGGTTGCGGAAAATGAGTTTAGCTGATGTGTTGCGGCCTTTGAGAGCCGGGATCCGTCCCTCACCTGTTTGGAGTGGGCACACAGGGCACCGCTGCGGCTGTTGCATGTCTAATTGGTGTCCCCTGCACCGGGACGTGTCGGTTCGGCGGCAGCACGGCGCCGTTTCGGGTCTCCAGCGCGTGACAGCCAGTCGCAGCGACGGCAGCCAGCTGCCGAACACGGCTGTCAGCCCGTAACCCCACCGTTCGCCGCGTTTCAGTCACTCGGTTTAATTAACTCGGCTCTCTGACGCAGGGTCTTTTTGGGTGGGGTGTCAGCCAGTGATTAATGTTCCGGCGTGAAAAATAAAGCAAATGATTGGTTTTTATGTCAGACGTGTTCAGTGTGACTTTCCTTATTTGCTTTGGGACCGCGGCTGCTTTATCGGGAGCGCGTGGTAATAATACGCGGCGCCTGCGTGCCATTTAGGCACTTGACATCTATTTCTCCCGTCTTACAAGCCTAATCGACCAACGTCTCGGCTTCCGGCGCGAAGCAGCCTTCAGTCAGCTTTCGCAGAAGGGGCCGCGTCTTTCCACTTCAAAGGGATGCCGCTAGTACACTGTTTTGCTGTTGCGAAGCTCCCAAAATTCACCGCCAGGTACCAGCATCCCGTCTCCGGTGCTTCAGCATTGAGTCTCCGTTTACTGTGTCGTGGCGACGTGTAAAAAAGCGGTCACACTTTGTCAGTGGCTGCCTAGTATCTCAGAATTTCCCCTTTTTTTGGTGGACGAGAGCGGGTGGAACGAGAGCTGGCAAAGCGAGGTCCATTAAAGCCCGCCGCGGACCGATGGGACCCCTCAGCTTTTTGCGATGTAGCGAATATTCTGAATAAATGCATCTGAAATGACTTTGCACATTCAAAAAGACTACGGATCCGACTCACAGTTCTCCCACCCTTCCATGTTAAAAAGGCTTCAGAATAAAAAGAAAACACTCTTTTTCGCCCCAGTCATTATCAGAGAATAAGAATAAAAGTGAAGTGCTGGAGAACATGATGTCTGATGTCTTTGGTCAGTAATATTACGCCCAAATCAGTTTTCCGCAGAAGACAAATGTGAAATTAGTGTAAATTGCTGCGAACAGAATACAGTTTTAAGGCTTATTCGACGCTGGCTATAATACCCACAGTTTGATTTTTTTTTAAAATCATACACGCAAAATAACAGCAATAAAACGATAAAAATCGTCAACCTATTAAGAAATGCTACAAAAGTGGAGCTTAAAAACAGAACTACAAAGCTTGAAGATAACAGGACAAATACAGCATAAGACGACTGTGAAACTGGTAGACAATAAGCGTAAGGAAGCTGCCTCTGACGGTAGTTTGTACAATATTTGCTGTCTGCTGTGCAGCAAAGTGCTAAATGAAAATGTAAGTTGCAGATAAATAATCCGCAGTGAGTGAACTGTCAGCCCGTTTTTGTAGACCGGTCTTTGTCCGATTCCATGAAGACCACATCATAAATCCAAATGACTTTATGGTATACGTTTCTCTGTATCATATTTGGCTTAAAAAATATGCTGGGTTAAGGGTGACGGTGACTTCTGAGGACCCATTCTGCATGACTATTTTAACACATCCCGCATTCTAACTGTAGCGCATGTGTACAAAGGGGGAAATTGTTTTACACGTCCACAGGTCTTCTGTTTAATGTCTCCCTCCACGGGAAATTTATACATACATGTATATGATATGTAAATATGTGACCAATGTTGTCATACCTGGGATGTGATGAAGCCACTGCTGCAGCTAAGAGGTCACATACCCAAATGTTCCTGTCACCAATGCGACTACCTTGGTTTTCACCTTCCACATTCTCTCCGGTTGTTCTTTCAAACCCTGGTATTTCTTCGGCTTATCATATTCCTTCTTCTTGATGTTTCTATCACTTGGAATTGCCACATCTACCACCACTCCTGTTTTTCCTCCTTATCTATTATTATCTAGCTATTACTGTCTCTTTATCTATCTCCTTACCCCTGTATCCGGTTGGTTGGTCAGTACCTGTTTATCTGTCTGGATGTGGAAGTCCCACAGGATCTTGGCTCTGTTGTTGTCACTCGCTGTGGTGCCTCCCATTTAGACTTGGGAGTGTCCAACCCATATTCCTTTCAAAGGTTCCTGTATATGATCCCTTCCTGCATCTTTAAACCGCTACTAGATGCTGGATTGTCTCAGGGGCGTCTTTGCACCGTCTCCACCTGGGGTCTTGCCTAATATTGTACTTTTGTTTTGACTGACCTGGTGCTGAGGGCTTGTTCTTGTGCTGCCATGATCAGTGCCTCTGTACTAAACTTCAGTCCTACCTTTTCCAGCCATTAGTAGGATCTCCTCGTATCGGTCATCTCTGCTACGTCGGTGGTACATTCCGTGGAGGGGCTTATTCTGCCATGGGCACCTCCTGTGCTTCCCTACTATCCACATGCGCTATCTGCTTCAAACATCCTCCTATCAGCTCTTCTTTAGGGCACATTGCTTGAATGTACTTATTCAGGACAGTAGTCATCACACTTTCCATGCCCCTTCCTCCTTCCATCTGCCACATGTACATTCTCAGGGTGTTGGATTTTGGAAGGAAGCTCCATGCATGTCATGTCTTCATGTCTGCAGCTTCCATTTCCTCTCTTGGCCAACTTACTATGGCTGCTAAGTATCTGATGACTGGACGGGTATATGTGTTGAAGGCTCTGATCTTGTTGTTCTCATTCAGCTGGCTCTTTGGGACCCGTCCTACTCTATGGAGGCAATTGGAGATATATATCTATATATATATACACACACACACACACACACACACACACACACACACACACACACACACACACACACGACACATCCATATTGAAACTTTCCCTTTGACACACTCACAGTTATACGTATACATTCATTGTAACAACTTTTTTGTCAAAATGTCTAATGTGAAACTATATTTATGAAAGTTTAGACATAGTTGCCAATTTGTCTGTAAAAAAAAAAAAAAGGACAAGGGCATTTTGGCTCATTCCAGCCTTTTCACTAAATCCGTTGAAATAAAAGGAAGAGTATGTTTAAAACTTCAAAAAGATTATTGCATGAAAGATTAATCCCCCAAAACAGCCAACAGCTGCGATATCATCTTTCAGATGGATTTGCAGACGTAACCCCCCCCCCCCCCCCGAGAACAAATATGTCTAAACTATAAGGCTAAACTTAAAAAAGTCTGTATCAAAATGAATAAGCTGTCCAAATCTGCAGCGCTAAGTCAACTTTGAGAGACATCACTTGGACAGGATGTATCAAATGTTACAACACTTTCCTATAAACCCCAACAACACATTTCAAGCTTCTCAGAACTGAAAACTGTACAGAACTTTGTTGACTGATCCAAACAGCCTGAGTAACTTGACCACCGGGTTGTCTGATGGATCTCCTGGCGATGTCGAAAAAAGCCTTGAGAAAATGAATTTCAAAATGGGCTCCAAGCGTGAACTTCGAACCGCCGAATTTTCTCACGCAGTTCTGAGGATCTTAAGGAACTCCGGGCGCTCCTGCAAACAAACTGATCTTAGCCGCGACTATTTGGTTTTGCACCATGTGACTTCACAACACAAATCATGACTAAAAATATGCGTGTTTGTGACAAACGTAAGTTGTAATCTACGGAGCATCAATAAAGCAAACATGCGTAGATGCATAAAGTCACAAATACAGCGTGGGTTATACTAACTGACACTGTTTGGCATGATCGTTTTTTTGCCAGCCACGAAGCTACGAGAGGAGAGATGGACTTCGTGGAATGTTCACGGTTGTCTATGTTTATCCTCCACCATCACGGAAGCCCTCACTTACAGCGCTGGCAGTTGTTCCTCAGAATCACCCGATGCCGGCCGCATCGCACCTGCGGCAGTTTGACGGCTGCCCCCGGGGCAACTGAGCGTGCAAGAGACCTCCCGTGTCAACAGATTACCTGGAATTGCATGCCGGCCAGACAGCGGCTGCTCTCACGAGGATACGTCCCGAACGATTTCTGCCCTGCTCCTCGGACGCGAGAAACGGAGGCGGAATCAATCCTCGGCGACGCCGGCGGACAATTTGTCTGCGGGAATTCGGATTTTCATTAGTGACAGCAGTGGAGATGCACCAGTTACCAGTGGTACCAGTCACCTGCGTACTTAGGCTGAAATAATTGCCTCCCTGCATCAGCGTGTTTGTTGCCAACATCTTGCTGGAGTCAACGTTTAAGGCACAGAGTTTCCAGGCCAGCAGGCTTACGTAAGAGACCTGCTTTCCTCTGCGCTCGGCGCTCTCCTCACTGCTGTCACCCGGAAAACAAAGCCAGCAGAGCCACATATGAGCATCTCCCGCGCTGATGTGACTCACATCCATACTGAAACTTTCACGCTGACTCACGCACACGGTTAGCTTCTCCAGCCGTATCAAAAAAGATTCAGAACCCCGTAGTTGTGCGTAAAAAAAGATGAGGATATTTCCGTTGTTACGATTAAGGGTCCACAGTGAGAATTTAGACGTTAATCGATCTGTTCTTTGGTTTATTTAGATATTTATGCAAATGATGAAAATCGGGTCCAACGTGCGCGGCGAAACCGGAAGTGGAGGAACCGTCGAAAAATATTTGAGAAGATATATCGGGTATGTCTGTGAAGGTAACGCTGTTGAATACTCCAGCGTACGTGCACTTGTCACGGGTTTATCAAGCTATACTTAAGGTGAAAAAAAATGAATAAAAATGACGGCAAACACAACTCCATTTCAGCTTGGAATGAAGGCACCTTAGATAGAATATTTAAAATCACTGCAGCGCATTAGAGGATAAACAGCATTAGGCAGAGCAAGAAGCACCTGGAAAAGGCTCAGCGTTTTGTTTAGCTGGGATCTGGAACTTATGAATTTTCTTTTCACTTGGATTCGAAGAAATTGGCTTTGGTTTGTTTTATTCTAATAAAGTGGTTTTATTAAGCACAGTTTGTGCGTTTTTGGGTGTTTTACAATTACTGTTTAAATAGTTACTTATTTGATCTTTGTTTTAGTCATAATGTCCCTCCTCTGAGCAAAACCACAGTTTTATAGCCTTCTATATTCCAGGAAAGTGCTAAAGCACACCTTAGCTATTGATTTAGAATATAAAATATGTATTCTGAGGAAAGATAAATGTATTACGGAAGATTAACAGAAAAGGCACATCTGTCACAATAAAATTGTATGTACGCAGTATGTGGAGGCCAATTTTTCATAAATAATGCACATTATTGTGAGTATGAGGCATAACGTGTACAATGAATTCTAATACGCTTTGATTCAACTAGAGTAAATTCCTTTGTGCAGCCACAGTAACTCAGAGGCCACCAAAATGACCATCTTCAGGTGAGGTCTTGGGAAACCCGTCGTGTCGACCCCACTGCAGCGATGCTCATATGTAGATGCTTCCATGAAATTACGGATGCTGTTTGAAGGCGAACACGCCACGTTCTCCAGGAGACGGAACTCGTACGCGCTCGATAAGGGATGACTGGCAGCAGCGTCTGCACTCAGAAGAAACGCGACATCCCAGGGCCACCGAAAGCCCCAAAATCGTGTTGCTTCCTGCGAATCGGCTCGCAGGACACGGCATCAGCAAAACGTGCATTGACATGTAAGCTTTTCCCTGGGTTAACATCTGCCTCTCTAGACGAAACCACATGACCGAGGACCGACCCATGTCTGGCCTCTCTGGCAAAAGCGGATCATTTGATCAGGTTTACCTGATGCAGTGACAACGATCACCACTAGAGGCACTCTCACACAATGCAACATCTGGGCTGGCAGATAACTGTTGGTTTCTGCGCAGATTCGCCACTGAAAAATTTATACATGAAGTTCATACGGAAGAGTTGGACTGAGAACAAATTATCTCAAATGCTATAAATGATCATGCTGCCCCATCACAGACCTAGAAAAAAAAAAAAAGTTCCACAACACTGGTGAAGTTTTTCAAGTCAGCCTCACTCCTTCTGCATTAGATGACCCCTCCCTTGTGCTTACAGGGTGATACTGTAGGTTCTGCGCTCTTTAACTGAAGGAATGATCTCTGCAATGACGCCGGCGCCGAACGGCAGGGTGATCGGGTGAGAGCAATGTGAGACGCAGAGGAATTAAGCAATAGTTCATAAATACCTGGCGCACCTTTGGGGGTGACAGAGCACAGCGGGGAGGGTAGTGGTTCGAGAAGCCGCGTTTGGGCCCATAGGATCAGACTTAGAACTAGGATCAAATCACAGGCCCTGCTGCAGTACCCTTGAGCAAGGGGCTTACCCTAGTAAACTCCAGTAGTGACTACCAAATGAATAAATCACTGCAGGAGGCTTAGCACTGAAAATGAGCAAAACTAACACAAGAAAAGTGCATGTTTTTACTGTGAAGCGCCATTGTTTCAATTAACAAACTTGTTTTAGTCATAACTGAGCAAGTATGGAACAAATCCTTCCCTGTGTATAACAATAATTAGAATGTCTCATGCACTTAACTGATTTTCTGCTTGTTTGAGTTTATTTTGCTGAAATGTGACATTTTTTGTTAACTGGTATTTATTTTTATCAGGGCGGAACCTATTTTCTGCAGCAATGCAGTTTTAAACATACAGCGGAGGGATCTTAAAGTCGCAAATCTGGAACTTTCCTGAAGGATCTCCGGTTGGTGCAACCAGAGCACAGACTGGTTATACCTGCTCTGGCGTTAATCCTCTGAGCCTTAGATTTTTTTTTAAAGTTTGACCACGGTTTCAGATTTGTTGAGATCGCCGGAAACCACCTCCTTACTTAACACACCTGTTTAAGGTGAGTTTAAGGTTATTAAGTAGTTTACGCTGATCGTAGACTCACATTTTCAAGGAAATCTATGATAGTTAAAAATACATAAATAAATGCAGCCCCGGGTGTTGCCGTCACCTTTCCACCTGACCAGTTTTGCTTGGTCCGCCGTCCTTTTGTTAGGTGGATTACATTACAGTTGCTTCCATAAGGATATTAGGTTTGGTGACCAACGTGGCCGGTGTTTGAGTTAGGCTTAGGCAAATGAAGAACAAGCTGACAATTTCTGGGCCCGTCCACACTTCAGGTTTTTGTTCGGGCGAAAACAAGATTTCCGTCGGCCTTCGGGATTTAAGGTGGCCGCGGGGTGCGATTGGCGGAGGGCCGTCCGCTCGACGTTCTGCTAATAGGAATCCTTTAGTCTGCATTACGATAACTGTGCATGTCGGCTCTGAACGGCCAGCAAGAGGTGGAGACTCCCGGGCCATTACTGAATTAGGTTTCAATCCGGAAACCTTTCACCGCCGGCCATTTGCTAAACACGGCGGAAAGCGACCATTTTATTAAGTGCAAAGGGAAATGGTGTCATATACCCTGCTTTACAACAAGAACACAGAGCTGATCTTGTATCTTTATCTGTATCTATATAAAATATTTATCTGCATTTGTGTTAATAGTATTGGGTATATGATGTACAGCAACCAGCCACTGACAGGGCACCGTGAAGATAGTCCGGTTCCAGCTAGTGACTGCAAGCTCTTTATACAGGTTGGCAGAGTTGAAAGGGGTCTAAATCAGATCTGGAGGACTGAGGAACAAATTGAAACAGCTTTTAATATGGGCGCAATGTGCGGAGTGGAGATATTCTGAAGATACTGTGAGCTCAAGTTATCGGCACTGTGTTCAGTTTGGGTCACAGCTGCTACCTGGGACGGAAAGAAATGTTTGCACTGGTCTATATGGATTTGAAGGGCATCTCTTGGACAAGGTCAGTTCAAGACGCGGACGTACTGTAAACGCAACATTTATACGTGAATGAAAATGTTTAGCTGATGGACAAAATTCTAGTTCCAGTCACCATCTCGGTTTGGACGGGGGTGCGAATCCGTTTACGCTTTCGTGGAGTCTGCATGTTCTCATTGTGTCTCCATGGGATTTCTCAAGATGCTCTGTTTCCTCCCACAGTCCAAAGACCTTTGTTTCAGGTTAACTGGCCACTGTAAGTGTCTCACAGTTTGTGGGGCCACCCTCAGATGGACTTGGCATCCCTTCCATGGTGTCGTTTCGTAGCATGGTGTCCGCTGATTCTGGAATAGGGTGGAATAGACTGGAATAGACTTTTGCAACCTTCACCACCTAAAGTAGTTAATGACAATGGATGGGTAGATATTATTCATTTTTACTTAGCTGATGCCTTTCTCCATTTGTAGGAGCCTGACAAGGACGAACGGTTGCGAGAAACAAGTATGGCAAAAATGTCACAGCTTCTGGGATCTTTGCAGAGTTCAGTCTCTGTCACTATCAATCCAGTAGTCCTTTAGTAAATGGCCGACAGTGACTTTATCCAACTCTGCACCCCAACAAAGTCATTATTATACAGAGATGTACCTGAAGGGCTCGAAATCGCCATTGCAGAACATCTCACCGCAGAATTCCTCCTGGACTTTAAGAAAACACCCAGGACTCACCTTTTTAAAATTTTACTTTGGTCCATAAATATGCAATGTGTCCCACTTTAAGGCAGTTGCTTAAACATTTATACCTCACTTATGGCGTGTTTATTTTCTGTAGCATGTTTTCAAATGCGCAACGTTTTAAATGTGCCTGTGGAACCATCAGTATATGTATCCCATTTGCTGCTGAGAGTTGGTGTAGCTAAGTGAGCAAAGCTTTGGTGACATGGAGGTACAGCATGTAGATCTGCTGTCTGGCTCCTCCTAGACTGTCCGGGCACAAGGTTCCAGTCTGCGTATTCCGGTTTTCTCTCTGTGTCCTCACGGTTTTCTTCCCACAGTCCAAAGACAAGCGTTTTGGATAAGTTGGTCACTCCAAATTACCATTACTGTGGAAACGTGAGCTGCTGACTCAAAATTGCCCTCAATGTGGGAACGTGGGAGTTAATGTTTGTGGCTATAGGATGTCCTGGGCAACGTGGAGTGTCCTCCACCGCTGGGACCAGCTCTGGACCACCTCATCCCTGACTCGGACAAATGGATAATAACAATGAGTGAGTGACCAATGGTGCTGAAAACAAAAGAAACCCTTAACCAGTCAGGACTAGTGTTCGCAAACTGGACAAACTTAAGTGTTTTATCTCCTTTCGAACTCAGACGTGTCTCAGCAAAATTTTAAAAAATGAAGCTCATTATTAGTGATTCCTTTGTCCACAAAAGGAGCCTTTGATGTCGCTGACCCAATGATCAGAAGCTGAATTTTCAGACATGCTTTGATTTTTTTTTTTTCAGGCCAATACAACAGGAGCCTGATATAAATTTTTATCAAATGCCTAATGAACTAATTTGTTTGATATTTTTATGTTTTTTAAGTGAAAAACGGCCCCAGCTTTATTAGTAACGGCCGGTTGTTGGCGGCTGAAGTACTCGTATGTTCACGAACAGGTACATATCAGCAGTTGTAATCGACCAAAACAAATCGACATAGTCGAGTTTGTATAAAATAATCCTGCGGCTTTGACTATAAATTCTCCACATATGATCTTGCGTACAAACGTAAGCCATCACTGCGATATATTACACTTGATACCGATGTGAAAATCGGCTTATCCACACATAAATCTCAAGCCATCTTCAGACCCCTCGGAACTGTCGGAAAAGTGTTCCCCGGAGCTGCATTTCTGGATGATCATAGCCTCACGTTTTCAAGGGAATCTATGCATATTTTATAAACCCAGCTGCAGGTGTATTTCCTTTCCACCCAAACAGTTTTGCTAGCAAACACTTTGTATGCCTTCTTTTCTTAGGTGGATTACATTACAGTTTCTTCCATAAGGATATTAGGTCTGGTGACCAACATGACCATCATTCAAGTTTATGCACCAAAGACGGAACAAGTTGACAATTTTTTGCTGCAACCGGTAGCTGTTGAAAGCAAGATGGGCTGTTACTGTTTGGAGGCTGGAATCCCAAAGACAGCAATGGAAAGGAAGAAGGACATTTTTGGATGTCATGGACTTTGTAACTGTGCCATGCAACCATTTCCTCACAGTACAACATTCCATAACACATCCGGCCTCTTGTAGAATCCACACCCAGATGAATTCATGCTGCTCTCAAGGGCAAAGGAGGGGCAACACACTACTACATAGGCGTATCTAACAACCTGCCAATTCAGTGTATAAAGCTACAAAAAACCTTTCTTTAGTCTTTTGCCGGACCTGAATGCTGATGCTGATATACAAGCGGCGTTCGGCATAATTTATGCAATCCTGGATCAGCTGTTTCATGGGGCCCGAGCTGTATAACATTTACTGCCGTACAGGGAACGTCCCCAGATGCAAAGAAACCCTATTTTTCTCCTGAACTTTATTAATTGCTCACATTTACCAAGTCTTTAAAAAAGTAACGCGTATAATGATCATTGCTGTTATGTGCTGCACCATTCAACTCTGACCCTATTGTGCTGACACTCTGGAAAGTGTGCAGGTAATTTCTCACCTGCCACCGGTGGGTCGCCTGCAAAGACGAGACCGAGCACGACAAAGGCGGAGAATTATTGTCTTCTCAAACTGGTACAATAATTTGATCCACTGAGACAGCAGAAGCTGTTGAGATAACAATAACCAACAGGACCTCACTTACTGAAAACAATTGTTTTACATTTAATTTACATACGCTTTAGTTTGGATATATTAAAATACATAGTATTTCAATATATATGAAAATGAAATTCTTTTGTATTTTATAAACGCGCATAAGTACGAGGACTTTCTGTATTTGTTACTAAAAACATGTACAGTATGTAAAGACAAGCTCTCTCTGTGAAGCTCAGTCTCTGCACATCTGTCGGCTTGTTCTTTGTACACTGATTTATTTTTCAAGCCATTCAGCTGAAATTTGTCACACGGGTACTTTGCACATCAAGTTAGATTTTTGTCTGATCAAATGAATCATCCAAAAAGCGTACTTATTATTTGAAACATTTAAAATTCCCTCTCTGACAAGGCTCAGCACGATGGGAGTAGTGGCATCACAAGCAGAACATAGTAACGTCACACGCACTGCGTATGTGTGTCATTTTGACAATTTTCTTACATACACGTAAACACGCGCACGCCACACACACCCTGACATGCAAGATCTGGACGCATATTCTTGCTCCACAGAAACACACACCGATGCTCCGCTTCTCACACATATATACCCCCCACACACTGGGCGGCAGACGCCACACACGCTCCACACTCACGCTGCTGTGTGACAGATTTTATCACTCCACACACATGCACACTGGGCTGTGGACACCACACATGCTACTCTTACACATTCTTGCACACACAAATGTACTGGGTGGACATCACTCTGTGCTGCATGTCTGATCAAAGGAGCTAGTAACTATTATATGTTATGTGTGTGCAAATGAAAATGCAAAAATGAATAAGAAATTATATGTGACACACCCACACGTTGTATACATTAGTGATTTAAGGGTAGTAAAGTTTATAAATATATGTAAAATGCAACCACTTCAGTGGTAAAACAGTTTTGGGATTATACAATGTCTTAATTCTTTGACACCTTTTTGAATCACGCAGCACCTGGTAACACAGCTAATATTTTGTTATGTTGTAGAGACAGAATGAGGGGATCCCTCTTGTCATCCTTTGCGAAGTAGTTTGTACTGTGTTAGTATCTTTTAGTGAAAATTTTTGTTAGTAACTTGGGTCATTCTTTATGATTTATTTGTAATATTTGTTTGCCAACAACCTGTATTAAACTAATGCATTTTATGTCAACAGTTTTTTTTTTAGTCTGTTTTAGCTCTTTGGAAAAACTACCTATTTTGCCTGCCCTACAGTGTGTGGAGTATAAAATAAAAAAGCACAGTACAAACCTTTGTCGGCTAAGTAAAATGTCACTATAAGAAACGTTGGAAATCAGCTTTGGTTTGGACTGTAACCAAATCATTTTAACGCTCAAAGTAGACACGTAAGAAAGTCCTAGATGTTCTTGTAATTGGGTCTTTGTAACTGTTGGGATCTTCAAAAACAGGAGTTTTAGTAGTTTAGGTCAAAAACATGTTTGTAGAGCAAGGAAGCAGGCTGTAAGGGCATCTGCAACGTGAAGGATCGTGCACATTTCGCAACATTTTTCGTGAAAATGTCATGTTCTTCAGCTGTTCTGCGGCATTCAGGGCTACTCTGTCTAGTCACCTAACCTGACCTCATGAGGTCATTTTCAGATCAGTGCATTTGCCTCTGTGTAGCCCTTGGTAGATGTTAACTATAGAACTGAGCGAAACCCGAACGACCGTACTTAGTAAATGCGTGACGTGTGCGACGCGTGTAGACCGCAGACGCGCCGATGTTCTCAGCTGCAGCCCCACGTGCAGAAGTGCTTGGCAGTGCATGTAAACAATTAGTCTCTTACACTTCGCTGCGAACCTTAAACATTTACGGGACTGGAAAGTGCGCTTGAGGCTGTTCACGCTTCCTTCACGTTGTGAATTACATCAGAGCTAAGCCCACAAATGCACTTTCCGAAGCTTTTCACACTCAGCCGCGCCGTGTGATCATTTGAAACCCACGTTGTATGTGAATGTACATTTTTGCGTAGAACCTACAGCGTCGAGCATAAAAAAAACGATGAGTTAAATATGGAATGTTCTAATCTAAAAACAAAATGACGTGACCTCGGTTGTACGCTGGGTGCCTGATGTTGGTTGCACATTATCCATGTGGATCAGGCATATGGGCTCCGTTCTTAAAGTGTTTGGCAGGACAGAGTCGCATGGTGGCTGCTTTTGAATTAATGTCCTCTTTGGCACCAGGCAGGTCTCTCAGTGGGAGATGAGTAAATAATCCCATCGATCTCCAGCAAGAAGACGTCAAGCCAGCGATTCGGCGTGTTGTAACACGTTCTGGATCCTAACCGTTTTATCGCCCCAGTACACCTGCCAGGTGGGCAACCCTCTCTGTCCCGTGGAGGCCCGAAGCTGCTGGGATCGGATGGCGGCTCTGGCTCTCATCTCGTAAAGTTTACAACGTGCGGCCAGTTGTCCCGGCATTTAATTCACCGTGTGTTTATTTGACGGTGGCTTTTTCTCTGCGGTACCCTCATAAATGGTTACTACTCATAAAAACCGCCTTGTTATTTCTACAATAAGAGGGACCATCACGAAAGTACTTGGACTCGGTCATAAAGTTTCACTGTAAAATAGCCAATAAGCAATAATATCTGCACTGGAAAAGCTCTGTAACTACAGACTCTGTTCCTGTATTTAAATGTTTTGCC
The DNA here is from genome assembly GCA_900497675.1 of Arapaima gigas. Lineage (NCBI taxonomy): Eukaryota > Metazoa > Chordata > Actinopteri > Osteoglossiformes > Osteoglossidae > Arapaima > Arapaima gigas. The sequence continues at coordinate 222,988 of UFQX01000723.1, read as the reverse complement.
CGAACAAAGAATGATGATTTACTCTCCAACTCCCACAGCCTCAGCTGCCATCGGAAGAAAGGCAGTTTCCAGCATCACCAGACATGAGTAAATCAGCTCCAAAGATCTAATATTGTCACAACGGGAAGTAGAATTTTTCCCACGCAGGTCAACAGATTATTTTGCCTGCGTGAAGCTGTTGCAGTTCCACAAGAGCGACGAGACGGACACATTCTTTACCTACGGGAGTTTTCTGCGCTTCCCGAATGTCATGTATTACGACGCTTTGTTTCACTCTGTTCTTTCGGAGGCGTCGCTGTGCCCGCAAAATTTGCAGGGTTTCTTCGCTTTGGGTCACTGTCACCTCTCCTGTTGCCCATAACATTTGTCTGTCTGAGTACAGCAGGGGAAAGAACAGCTCCTACAACATGTCTGTAGCAGCGTAGTTATTCTGTGTAAGCTGGGGAGCTCAGGTGTGTGTGTGTGTGTGTGTGTGTGTGTTTGCCAACATATTCCACAGACGAGGAGCTACCGAGCTGTCTAAGAAAAGCAGATCTCTGCTGCATCTGTGCCTTTTTGACGTCTAAGACAGTGAACTGGGTGGGGTCGCGATTTTCAAAATTTTACACCCAGTTTTGTAACCAATCAAAACAGCCGAAGCGAAACTCACAAGCCCCCAAGCAAGACCACTGTTCTAGACCTGGGTGGTTCACGGATTCACTTCCACCAACCAAATGTGTTATAACCATCTGTCAGTCATCAGCCACACGAGTCAAACGCTGTTAAAAGTTACCAAAACGGGGAACAACGGAACATCTCAGTCGTCACGCGTCTCAAAAGGGACATTTTCCGAATAACCAAAACATCATTCACAGCACAGCGCCGTGGAACCGTCGCCCTCTGAGCGATCGGTCGAGATAAGAGTGCTGAGCAAATACAGAGAAATTAAAATGTTTTTCTGGGAGGGGGAAAAAAAGAGTTTCTTGGATCCCCCTCAGTGGCGGCCGTGAGGTTGCGATGTCACTGACAGGCGCCTGGCGTCACAACACAAGCAGAGTGGCACGAAGCCCGGCCGGGCCCGCTTTCTGCAGGTTTAAAACGGGTTCCTTGTTCACAGATGCTTGTCATGCTTTGCCACGTGCAAGGTTCGGTGCAGGAGCCCCTGCTTCTGAGCCTGTGCCTTCGTTCCCTTTCCTCCAGTGACCGAGCGAAGCAGCCGGTCTCGAGCACTTTGAGGTGGCGCTCATCTCTTCTTCAGTCACGTGCATCTATTACACCTTACCAGCACAAAGATGGAGTAGAGTGTAAATATAATCCAAATCGGTGGGAAGGGAGTGAAATACAGGCTATTAGATGGTAAAATATCCCGTGGAAAGGATCGCTGCTTCTGAAACACATCAGTCACCAGAAGGTTTGTTAGTCGCGCATGGATTACGGGACAAGTCATAGTGCAGCGGTTTGATCCTCGGAAAAAAGTCGGGTCTGAATATTCGCTCCCGCTTTACTGTCCCTGTGGAAGGTTTTTACCCTGCAGCAGAAAATGAACTGCTGTAAATCCGTGCATAACCGCAGTGCCAATGCTAGTAGCCTGTACGCATAGCAAAACACGGTAAAAATGGAAACATTTTAACAGCCAGGTTTATGTGTAACGCTCGGTTTTTCTCAAATACGTAGGGAGATGCTGCCGCGGCGGGTAAAGGTGGTACCTCGGTGTGCTTTGGGTGAGGGTTTGAATCTGCCCCGGATGTGTGGAGTTTGGATGTTTGTAGAAGGCAACGCAAACTACGCTGTCTACCTTCCTTACCGTAAAAATCATGTGACCGCCTGCCATGAGTCCATCCACCTCTACCAACCAGTCACCTCTAGAAAAACCTTGGCCAGAAAGATAATAATACCATCATTTCCACCACCATAATGTAAGTAACCCTAGAAAAACGGTATCAGTAAAACAACGGATTGCTAAATTCTGCACATTTTTCATTGTTTTCACCAAACCCTTAGAATTTCAAGACAGTTCCCAGCTTAGCTGCCTTCTTCTCGAAATGTTCAGTGAAACCTTCCGTGGAAAAACCTTCGCCGAATGATATAATTAGCTAAAGGCGCTAAAGGGATCATCACCAGAAGGGTGAAAAAGAAGATGAAAGGAGAAACAAAGTAGGTTCTGGAACGCAGGGCACATCTAGACGCTCGTGAGAGGCTGAGCGCTGCAGAAATGACTCAGCTGCCTGCTGTGTGCTTCAGGATCAGATAGTCAGGCTGGCAGAGATGGGGGGGAGGATGGGGGGGTGTCGCGGGTTCTTAGCCCGGTGGTCCCAGCATGGCACCTGAGTGCACGTGGGCAGCCGGAGGGAAGGGCGATCGCCCCGGTCACGTCGCCAACATCAAAGAATATTTTGCCTGTCAAGGACAAAGGGTCAGTACTGTCACAAAACAGGCTGGTCGGACACCTGTCACTGGCGTCTGACGCGGGGGCCGGACTGAACTCCGAGGCCTGCCCTGCGTCTCCGTTTTTGCTCCGGAGGAGCGGTAGACGTGATGGTCGGGCGACGGGAGCCTACGTGTCTTCAACTGACACGGCAGCAATGTGGCAGCGCGGGATACGATTATCTGAGCCCTCGGCGGCTTGTCGGAGCGCTGGCCTTGATGGGCACGTTTTGATACGGTTTTGACGGCTTGGGAAAGATCTGTGGAGGAGGAGCCAGAGGGAACTTCCTGAGCTCCCCTGTCAGAAAGGTTTTTTGACACAACATGTAGCACAGAAATCCCAGGGCAGATGTGTTTTACTTCTCTTATGCTGCGGAAGATGCGCACCGACACGTGTAAGGGAGCGATCGAAGAGCTGATGAAAAATGTTCAGTGGAAAGGAACCTTTGGATTTTGTGATAAAGATGTGTTATGTTTTGGTAAATTGTCTGTCTGCTACCTGTCGATCGGTCGTAGTAATAAAAGTATGAATGAAATGGTCACCGCTGCTGCCTCACAGCTCCAGGACACCACGTCTGAATGTGGGTTTGATCCCCACTGAGTCAGGAGGTTTCACATGTTCTCCACGCGCGTGTTTGCCTGGCTTTTCAGGCCGCAGTCTGAAGACAGGTGTTTGGCGTGTGTCTGTGTTTTTACCCTGCAGCAGAACATGAACAGCTATACATTTGTGCATAATTTCAGTACTAATCCTAGTAGCCTGGTGTACAAACTGTATATTTGAAGCTGCTTCTGGGAAAGGTGACATCTAAACACATAAATAATAACGGAATAAAAGGTGGTCACCACGTCTGGAACAAGTAGAAAGGAGGCTTTTGATTTTGTGACAAAAATGTGTTTTGTTTTGGTAAATGGTGCGTGTGAATATGCAGGGAGGGGTGCCACATCACATGATATATAGCGCCTGCAAGTCACATAGAATAACGGTATTGCCGTAAGTTGCCAAAAAGGTTCTGTCTTTGCCCTACATTTTCACAGACATGCAGAGGTTTGAAGAAGCCGGACCCAGAAATTGCGTAGTAGCAAGTGCTGAGCAGGTTCTCGCTATATGACACAGTCTATATAGCAAATAAACAAACCCTGAGTAGTACAGATGGACACCGAGGACCGGGCCGCCGCTACCCCGCAAAAACCTCGCCTCCTCAGACTTCCACCTTTCTCCAAAGCGCCCAGTCGGCCATGGAGGCGTAAAGCAGGCTGTCAGCACCAGCGTCGCGCCCCATCAATCCTGCCAAAGCCCATTGCTGTACTTCGCCCAAGCAGTGAAATAGTTAGTAATGGCATCGGACCCCATGATCAGTCTTTGATTATCTTCAATAGTCACTCTACGCCGAGCATGAAATGATGGTGGGCTCACGGCAGGTTTTTTAAGTCTTATTTCATTAGAGACAAATAACAATAAGGAGCAGGAACATGTTCTCGCGGGAGGAGAGCACTGCGCCGGAGTGCACCAAAGACCCGCAATACTCACGGATGGAGAGGCCAACATGACGATAATCCAGCCGTTTCAAGAGCTCTTCCCACAGACACGCCCCAGACAGTGTGTATTCTTAGCTGCTGTGGACGTTTTTAACTTTGCGACGCTTTTGCGCGTCAGGCATCTTCACCACAAGCAACTTACGTTGCGTGTCATTTTACGGCTCGTAAAGATGGACGTGAGACGAAACGTCTCTGTTTCAGTGTCTTAGGTTCCCGTTGTAACCTTTTTTTATGGTAAGGTCTTTAACCGGCACTCTGCCAGCTGCCCAAGTCATAAAAACATTATTATAGGGACTTGAAGGGACCAAAGAAGCAAAGCTAAATACACATTTGTCACTAAAATAAGTGTCTACTGAACATGGTGGATATTATGCATTCAGAGACGGCTCTGTGGCCTGTTCCCATAACATGTTATTTAATATTTTCCCATAATTCTTTGGGTCGGAGCCGTGAACGTGTACTTTCTATGGGTGTGTTGATAACGGAAGGTTTTGGGTTCACACAACCGTTTTGCACATACAGCTCATCCTCTTACAGTTAAGGTGTCATGTAATTGTAACTCAGTATATAAATCAGACAGACAGGGCCAAGAGTCAGAAGATGTGTGATGTAAGTGATTTTGCACGTGACATGGTTGTTGGTTCCAGCCTTGCTGACTCCTTGGGATTTCCACGCACTACAATGTCAAAAGTTTAGAGAAAATGGTGCAAAAAAAAAAAAAACACCCACAGTAGTACTTGGGTTGGTGAAAACACCTTGTTACTGAAAGAGGTCAGAGGAGAACAGCCAGACTCATTAAAGTTAACCTGATGGCCACAAGGGCTAAAAAAAAAAAAAAGTTGTTTGTTTGTTACAACATTGGTGGGCAGGAAAGAATGTGTGAAGCAGAAGGGCCACAGCAGCAGAATACGTCTCCTGTGAGCTCAAGACAAGAAGATGAATGGCCAGCAGTCAAGCAGTCACCAAACCTGGACGATTGAAGGGTGGGAAAAAAACACGACCTGGTCCCTCAGATTCCAGTTTCTGCTGCAACATGCGAGCGGCGAGGTCAGAAATTGATACGGATCCATGGACCATCCCTCCAGGTGTCAGTGGTGTAGCCCGACGGACATTTTTCACCCGACACTCAATTTATTTCACGTCGCTATTTATTGTAGGCAGTTCTCTTCTTCTTCTTCTTCAAGTACAGAGCAGTTCTGAGTGATAGATGCAGGAGGAGCACAAATGACCGTGAAGCTGCTTTCAAGGCCGAACATTTGTTTGACCCCAGATTATATAATCCCGCTGTTATGATATGCCTCCAAATTCAATCTTAAATGAACTGTAAAGTCGGCTTCCTCCTGTGTGGCTGCATAATTCTCTCCAGCTGAGCCCCGCAAATTATTCTTATTTTCAAGCAAAATCTGTCTGGTTTTGGGGTTGAGGCTCTCGTCCTGATCTTTTTCTCACAAAAAGTCCCATCCGAGCAGAGATTTCGTCAACCGAGCAGCACTTCAGCAGCCGACATCGACAGACGCACAGCCTTACCGGGGTATTTTTCACACAGTGCGCTCACTGTACAGGTGCAGATATACCTCAGGGGCCTCAAGCTGCTGGTCTGCACAGCCCCAAGTCGTGAAGTACTGCATTTTAGCTCAGCTGTACTACAAGGGTTCCTATTTCTGCTCAAAGAGGTGAAGTGATGTCACTGTCCCAACTTAAAACTACTATAAATATCTTCTGGATACGCGAAGTATACGGTGAAGGCCTGGAGCCGTCAAACGTTCACTTTATATATGATTTACATCCCTGATCCATCTGCTTTCTTCTCGGATGAATATATTTTACTTTCATTAATATGGGTCAAGATCATTAAAATTTCTCCATTAAAACCGATTCCTTTAATTCCACAAAATCGACCACAGTTACTAATGCAACACGAATGAACTTTTACTGCTAAGTTAATTCACCCCGCAGCGGACTGGTGTCCCACCCGGGGTGTGGTTTATCAGCCAAGCGCCCGATCGTTCCGAAAAAGCTTCCAGACCACCGGAATCCAGAGCAGGATAAAAACGAATGGCTGGATGTCTGGATGGATGGATGTCAGTTTATTAATCCAGCCTGATGTTATGGACAGATTTTTTGAAACGGGCAAATTATGCAAACTTGCGACACGCTGTAGGAAGGGTTGACAGGATCCAGTCCTGGGAAAGAGAATGGATTTGGCTTCCAGATTCAGAAGCACGACCAACTTCAGCTTGGAGATTTGGGTCAGGCCGCTGAATACACAAGCCCTGCGATGCTCCAGATGTTTCCCTCTGTGCCGGTCGGTGCCGTCGCAGAGCGGGCTCCGCTTTAGCAGAAGAGCTCAGATGTCTCCCCGCGCCACCCACCTGCCAGGCCCCGGTGCCGGCTGACAACATCACGCGTTTTCCCACCAGGCCGACGTCTGATTTTGAGGACATGGGAGCGGTGCTGGAAGTGGGAGGTGGAGGGACACCAAGGTTGTTGAGCTCACTTCCATTTCAGGAGCTCAAGCTGGAGTCACCAGAGGTTCAATTAATAAGCAAAGTGAGATAGCACATCACCATGGGGGCTTTCTTTGAACTTCAAACGATACAGGGAATACCCAAATGTATTTGTTTGCTTCCTCAAATGCAAATTGGAGGAAGTGAAGAAGCTCAAGGAAAACATTGCAAAACTCAGAAAACTCACGCTGATGTAAGGTTCGGCAATGTTCGGCACTGTGAAAAACACCTAAGTAAGCAGACAGAAACCTGCTATTTGCAGCGGGACATTAATTATCATTGAATTTGTTGGCAGGTTTGCAAAGATTATTTAAGTGTTTAAGGTTTCTTTCAAGTTTAGCTGTTCAAACAAATTGGAAGTTTGAACCAAGCAGGGTCGTATCTGCGTCTGTTCTCAAGTTTTTTTTTTATAAACATCTCCACATCTTGAACTATAAAGCTATGCTAATCGAGACTCGTAATGAAACTCGGAACAGTTATATGCTGCTACTTTTTGACGGTACATAAGGGGAGAGATTTTGTATAAATATATATCGCTGGAAGAGATTTAACGCTGCATATGTTTATAAAAGATTTTCTCTCTCTCTTTATCCCCTGATTTTTCAATGACATTCTTTCTCCTCTGCAAACCAGGTGCTCGGAGTCACCCGTCACAAATGTTAAATTAACCGTCTTTGAGGGAACTTTCGGTATCAGATAATAAAAGTTCTGGAACAGTCCAGCTGCTCCACGGACTTAGAGGGTAAAGTTATTAAAGTTTTACTAATTACGTATGTATTTCCTCATTATTTTCTCCTCTTTAATTCCTATCCATGACTCTGAGAACTAAGGATATCAAACACGCACTGACATAATAAAGGAGACGGACGAAGTAGCACAACCTCATGGGAAAATCGAGATAAAACCGAGAACTCTTCTGCGATAAGTACTGGGACTTCTGTGCAATAGTAAAATAAGTTCTTTCAGAGTAATCATGGTACATACTTGTAGCTCCTAGATTCTTCAATAAGCCGTGATTTTCCGTTGGAATGAGATCCACAGCATAAATGTATATTTTTGGTGCTGGTCATTTTGACGTGGAGTAACAGCCCAAAGGTTGAAGACAATTTGACAGAATTTGCATCTTTATTCTAAGCGTTCAGGAAATGAGCTGACGTGTCTTCTCACCTCGGCTGCAGAAGTTGCCAGAGATCTAGGATACTTTTGCTGTCCAGTCTGTAGTGTGTATGAGCGTGTGTAGGCGGGCTCTATGGCTCGGTTGTCCAGCGCCTCCAACGGACGTATTTATGGAGGTTGCCTCCGGGGCGTACTCAAACATTTGACTGAAACGGTTTGTTTGCCATCACAGGCATTTGAGCCCAACACAGAGCAAACGTTTGCTTGAACACGCTTCCCTTGGCGGCAGAATGTTTGAGCTGTCAGAGTTCAGTATAAATTTTAAAATGATGCCGTGTGAAGATCTCACTGCTCAAACCTTCTTGAACACAAGCAATGTTGGAAAACACGGATTTAATACCCAGGTTTCATCATCCTAAACTGTCTAGGAGTGCAGGGGTGCAACATTAACTATTCGGAACGTTGGTGGCTTGGATGAGGAGGGAAATAAAGTAAAAAACAAGGATTTGGTGCAAACGTGGTTTACTATAGACACGTGAAGTGTGTGGTAGTGAAAAAAATATACAGGCAGAACTAGAAAGAAAGGTGAGTGGCGTCCAAGGAAAAAACAAATCAAATCCAAAAAAACGAACCGATGCCATGCAAGCTATGTTGACTACACACAAACCGAAAGAAAATGGCACCAATGAGATGCTCCACCAGCATCCTAACTAACCTACACTAACTACCCAAACCAAAATACATGGATGGCACTCACTCCTTACCTATTGTGTCTATCAAAGAAAACCACAAGCTCATAAGAACAAAGACACAAACACAAAGTGCAAAAAACCAGCTATTAACACAGGCAAGAGTTAAACTGTTTTGTTAAGAATCCAAACAGAGCAGCTGGAAAACATTTTGCCAGAGGACTAAATCCAGATAAACTATGTACGATTCACTTATTATTTCTATTGGCTGTCAGTCTGAAGGGACAAACAGAGACGCCAAAGAGCCAAATGACATACTGACACCGCATTAGCATAATGGATCTAATGTTGTAGGAAAGTCAGGAGACCTTAGTGCAACGCATGTGGTGCAGGACAAACAACTCAACAAATAGTCTAATAACCACAAATAGCATAATAAGTAGCACTCGGAGGGAATCTGGGTAACCCACAGTTCATCGCAACAGTTTTCTGTACACATTCATTATACCGAATGTAATCGAACATTAGACTGGAGTCCCATCGAGACCATTGTCTCCTAGCTTTGTGGATGGCCTTCAGGCCACTGTGACATTGTCCCGGTTCAGGGAAATGGATGGACGGCTAGATGGATGTAAGTACAGTACTATGTGACCAAAGAATCTATAACTGAATGTGCTCGACTGCTGTACGGCGTCTTGGGGCGAGACCCAGCAAACCGTGAATATGGTGTAGTTAAGGTATTTTCTGGAAAATATGGTCTCACGGGCTCTCGCCCGGCATCCACTCTGCTACTCAGCAGGAAGCAGATTTCAGGCCACCATCTCACTCATTTCATTTACAGCTTAGTTTGTCGCTGATGCGTTTCCATGCCTGCTGATTATTCAGGTCACCGAGACCCTTCCAGAAAAAAAGAACATTTTAATGTGTTTCCTACATATGTTGAAACCATTTAGTTTGCAGACTGAAATCGCTTTTTATAGTTGTCAAATTGTCTTTCTAGTGAGCGTGTGATGGTACAAGTCTAAAAATGAACAGCTCATACATTAAGATATGGATTAATGCAATGACAGGATCATATACAGTACTGTGCAAAAGTGTTAGACATGCAACTTGAATGTGTGTTGAGAAGTACAGGTAGGTTCTTATCTACCATCAGGGAGGTTTCTGGTTGGTCCCAAATTCATTGTGCAGTCTGAGAATGACCTCAAACACCCAATCTCAGTCATACACAACTATGTTGAGCAAAAACAAGGAATCCTGCAACAGATGCTATGGTCCCCGCAGACCCCTGATCTCAACATGATCGAGTCAGTCTGGGAGGACATGCAGAGACAGTCAAAGTCTGCAGAAGAACTGTGGCCAGTTCCTCAAAATGTTTGGAAGAACCTACCAACCTCTACCTTAAACTGCAGGCAAGTTTGCATAAGAGAACTGATGGTGTTTTAAAGGCAAAGGGTGGTCCCACCAAATATTGATCTGACTGAGGTTTTTTTTGTCTACTGCACTTTTTAGAAGGTTTATTGGTTAATAAGTATTCATGGCATTATTTTTGGAACCATCCCCGCTTTATAGCATTTTTCCCACAGGTGCCTAAGACTTTTGCACAGTACTGTATATCCTTTGCTGTTTGTGTCCCGTTGTCTCACAGGAAGAAGCTGCCAGGGTTCTACCGAGTTATTCCACAGTGGCTTCGCTGACTTGCTCTTTCGTATGTTGCTGCTCTGACCGAAGGAGCGCAGCACGGCAGATGTGATGAAGGAGCTCATGTCAATGTGCAAAAATAAGCAAAAAAATGGTTTAAGGCAGCAACCCTCTCCCAACAAGGCAGCTTGAATGGACTAAGCCCACAGGGGCTACTTTACATGACCCTCAACTAAAGGACTGAACTTGAAGGTAACATTTGCCAAACAGGTAAAGCCTTCTAAGCCTCTTGAGTTTATTCAGTGAGTTTATTCAATAACTCACGGACAGAGTACCTGGCGAAACTTGCCCGCATCTCACACTGCTGTGGAATTTTCTTCTTCTGCAGAGGGTTGCAGTCGCAACATTTCATACGGGGATCACAATACAGAAGCTCGTACTTCAGTGGATCCCTGGGTGATACTAACTGTAGACCCTTTCAAATAAAACATGCATTTTTTCACCTTGAGAGAGAGCCAGAAGTCAAGAGCAAATTCAGGCGGACTAGGTGGAAAGTCAGTTTTCCATTGCATAATTGATGGAAGGGCCCTGCAGTCCCACCTCCTCCTGGACTGGAACAGACTATACCGTTGCAGATGAAAAGGCCACCCTTTGATAGCATGTTGTGTAATAACCCGGGGAGGAGGGGTGGGGGGGGTGGGGGTCCGCTGCTGTCCCAGCCCTGGCAGCTGCGACCTGGCTCCTGGGACTGGAAATGTGACGACTGGGGGCGGGGTGCGTTCCACGCAGACGCATCAAACAGACCACGCGGTCCGCAGCGGCGAAAGTCTCCGGGCGTAACCCGCAAACGGAGCGGTGGTCTCGCACACCGCCGTCCTCTTTTGTAGACGACCCAGTTTATTTCTCGCTTTTTAATGAGACAGACATTAGTGTGTGTTCACAGGCGCCCTGGAAAAACACAGGCCACCAACAGCATCGCGGTTAAGGGAGTCACAGCCGGTAAACGGCCCGGCGTGACGATGCGCCGCGTCGGTTCATCGCGAAAACGCTGCTCAACACGACTCGCTGCGGCGAAACCGTTTAGCACGAACGCTGTGATCCATGTAAGGACATTAATGTTATTTAAATCCCCCACTTCAATCCGTGCTTCCGTGTCTTTTTTTTTTTTTTTTTTATTAAAATGACCCGCGAATCGGCTTATTCGTTTGCGTTTTAGTTGCCCGGATCGCGTTACGAGTCGTTGCTGTCAGAAAACATAAATGTCAGAAACAATGCGACGCCAGTCATTTGTCTTTGTTACACTAACAGCCTATGAAGGCTGGCCTTTTACATGATGCCTAAGTGAAATATAACACAAAAGATAACTGGTGAGATTATGTTTGGACTGTATGAAAGGTAACAAACTGTAGCAAATGGAATACAAGGCACGTGACTATTGTTTTATTATTCGTTTGGCATAAACAACACTAAGGGACAGTGAAAAGTTTTGTCTGATGCCGGGGGTGCACGTTTGTCAGGACGTTTCCGCTGGTTTGCTCACGGTCGAGTCTTGGAACGTTAGAGATTGAAAAAAGCGTCTTAAAATTGTGAGACAACTTGAAGACGCGTCAAGAAATACTTGCCAAACCAAAACACGCCGAGCGACAGCGGCTGCATTTTTGATACATACTTTGGACGACGAAGGAGGTGACAGAAACGTGACAGGGTGACGGTTTGTCAAACTATTTTTTTTTACGTAAAATTCCTCAGGAAAACACGGCTCCCCGCCGCGACGACTCATTACGAAGATTTGAACTACAAGCCTGTGCGTTTGGTTTGCGACCCGAGAAGTTTACACTCCTAACTATGAACCGAACTGCTTTTCCTCGTTCCGGTTCGAAAACAAGTTTGCTGAATCTTGAGGGCGACGAACTGTATAGCTGTCCGACATCGGAAAGTATAACCGTATGAACTATTTACACGCTCCCCGTCTAAGTTCTATATGCGGTATTTCAAAACAGAAGCCTTCCTATTTTCCCAGTTATTCCTGATCTTTGAACATGAAGGTTTTGTGCAAAGTGAAGAACATACCTGAAGAATCGTACAGCTGTCTGACATTGGAATATGTAGCTAAATAAATGATTTACATGTGCTCTCCCTGTAGGTTCCGTTAGTCATTTTTCAGAGTAAAAGCTTTTCTACACCTTCGGTGTCCTGTGAAGTTAGAACAATACATTTTTCATTATTACTGTCGACCAGAATATACATATTTTTGGGTGCGGCGTCCAAAAATAGTCGCGAAATTCACAGTCAGGGCCAGACTGGTGATACATATAGAAGCTAAAACAAAATTACAATCCCATACAGTAAAGGTTTGTATTAAAGAAAATATTTGTATTTGGGAAAAAGTCTGCTAATGCAGTCTATCAAAATAATGGCAGCGACTGTAAAGAAAATGTCAGCAGCACAATGACCTACACTTTGTCTCAAAATGGCTGAAAAGATGACCACTGCCTCCGTTTTCTGTTTTGTCGGTTATTTTAGAACATCTAATAATACCAAAAGCATTTTAACACGGACATTTTTGCAGTACTTCTTGTTTCTGGTACTGACTTCATAAGTAAATTTTAGAATAGACGGGAAAATACTAAATGGGAAATTGCTTTTGATTTTGGGACTTTTAATATGCATATTTTTCACGGAAATGTCCACCAATTGTAAAAGCAGCAGCGGGCAAAATATAACGATTTTTTTCTCACCAAATGAAAACACGTTTGGGTGGAATCAGTATATAACATAAGACAAAGCTCAAGTACAAAGTAAAAAAAAAGAAAAACAGCAAACAGGCTGACCAGCGAAAACTCAGCCTATTATCTCGTAGAAATTGTGGTTTTCGGAACTATTTTGAAGGTTTTTCCTTGCGGAGCCACAGAGACGTCGATGGAAACCAGAGGCAGCGACCTGGGACATTCTGGTTGTTCAACAATGTTGCACTGAGCAAAATTTGGTTCAATAAGCGCACAAACGGGGGAAGTGCTGGAGCAAAAAGTAAAACCGAACGATACCTGCGAAAACCATAATCAAGAAAAAAATGAAATAAAATGTCAAATTATAACACTAATTCGTATTAAATAAAATACACGCGAGCCAGTTGATAATTTGGTACTTTTCAAGCTACTTGTCTAATGGTGACAAATTACTTTTGCCGAGTTGGAAAACGGGTGGGAAAAATTCTCCTTTTATAGAAAAGAATTGTCGCGAAATACAACGTAATGCATACAGATACGTGCACGTGTACCGTATTTCAGCAGCTCGGAGCTTCTCGGGTGGCTTTACGGGGCCAGCCTGGTAGGATCCAGTTTTCAAAACGATTTGTCGTCACCGATACCCCTCGTGTTTCAGTTACTCATGCTGGGTGAAGCTACTTGAGTGATGAAGTATTTTATTTCAAACAAAAAAGTTAAACAATGAAGGAAAAAAAAAGGCTTAAAACTTAATGCATTTTTTTTTCCACAGTGTTTTCACTAATGGGGCTAAGGCTTCTCCATCCCTTCCTACTTCCATTATACATCTTCCTTTCCATTCAGGCTTCAAGTATTTTTTTTAAATGCACAATATTTTTTAAAAAATGCATACACTTTACACAAAGCACAGCATTAGCTCATTGCAGTGTTATAACGTTGTGCTCCCAGACAACACACCGTGCAGCTCTTTCTGTTGGGGGTCGGCAGCAGCTTAGTGTTGCCAGTCACCGTATGTACGAACTAGTGATGTCAAGTAGAAAAAGCAAATAAGAGGATTTGAGGTGATCGATGATCATGTCATTTGTTTATTTTCTGAAATTGCATCCAAATTAAAGGGCAAATGTAAACATGAACTTTAGTAAATAAAAAAAAAACACAGCAATTCTTCGGTATCTGAATCCAATTCATCCCTGAAAATGTACACATACCAAATTTTTAGGATACCGAGTGTCTATTTGTCATTATTTTAAATGGGGGGGGGGAATAAATAAATACATAATGCACTCCCGGCCCATCAGAAAACATCAATATCACTACCAAGCCGTGATCTCAGCAGGACAAAACACTGTAAACACCAGATAGCCAGTTAGAAAACATTTAATGCTGTCACTGAATTGCATGTTTATATGGCGGTGCGGGGGGTTCCTCGCTGCGTTACACACAGGAGGTGAGAGGGCGCGTGGCCGCGTTCGCAGCCCGGCTCCAGTGCTATGAATGTTGAATAAAGGGAATAAACATGTATCAAACTAACCTGAACAACCCCCACTGAAATAAACAGGTTTATTTTTAATAAATGAAATGTGCAATAAATGCGACGATGCAGCGCAAACGTGTTCAGACAAAGTGAAATAGGCGGAAACAGCCGATAACACCTGTGCCGTGTGTTTGGCTTCAGATAAACGGTAGAAAATAAAGTTTTTTTACAATGCATACAGTGTTATTTTATTAATGTGCACAGTACGGTCCTGTAAGGCATTAATTATATTTATGTAGGTTTTTATTTACTTTAGATTTTTTTATGGATAAGTGTTGAATAAAAGTTCGATACAGCTAAAGTTTTAATCCAGATACCAAGATGTAGGTGTGGATTTTGAAGAGAAAATTTATATATATATATATAGAGGTTATATATATATATAATATAGAGGTTTGGGATACCGAGAAATTGCTATAATTCAAATTTAACAATGTTGACGCAACTGCAAATATTATTTTGACTTGTTTCACCGAATTACATCTGGCGTTTGTGCAGATTGAGCATATGCTGGTTTTTGTTCCAGCTCGGTTTTTAATGAATTATATTTACACGGTCAGTGGAACGCTTCACGCGTCAAATAAGAAAAGTTTTTATTAAGACAACTGTTAAAATAAATGTGTTCACAATGGCTTGCAAAACTAAAGACTTATTTAACACAAATAGCACAGTGGTCATGCACGACACAATCCTATTTTATCTATCTTTCTAGCCTTTTAACAAGTACCTAAGTTATTCATGAAAGTGATGTTTAATGAGTACTTGCTGATGTTGCAGGAACGATTAAGGTATCGGAGAAAAAAAAATACTAGTGCACTTGTGCATATTTTTAGACTGAAAAAATAGAGGATTTTTGACTGAAAAAGTAAATTTAATCCTCTGTTAA
This sequence comes from Arapaima gigas, assembly GCA_900497675.1. Classification (NCBI taxonomy): domain Eukaryota; kingdom Metazoa; phylum Chordata; class Actinopteri; order Osteoglossiformes; family Osteoglossidae; genus Arapaima; species Arapaima gigas. The sequence goes on along the minus strand of UFQX01000723.1, from coordinate 207,953 downwards.
TAACTGGTTTCACTTGATTTCAATGTAATGATTCATTCAGTCAGAATTAACTGAACAACAAATTGCATATATAGTGGGCTGGCAGGTGTATACGAATTTAGTGCTAGAGCTACAGAAGACCCCAGCCCTCATCCGTGTATTAGACATGGGTCTATAGGCTAATGCTGTGAATGTAGAAGAGAACTGGCGTGTACCACGTTACGCAATAAAATGACCGGGGTGGTAAGACCACGAAGTGTGTTCACAGGGTCACAGCGAACACCTGAAGGTCTGGACATCTTTTCAAGCTGCAACATGCATGCATGATGAAGAAGGATGTAATGACGGCAAAGCGACTGTTAGTTTACATATTAAGTATGCAATTTAACATATGTAAAATTCACTTTAATAGTTCATTTAGCATATCGAGGTAAAACCTGAAATCCAGTGCCGTTTCATTTTCCGTTTTTTAAACATGCAGGGAGTTTTGAATGTTCTAAAGGCATGAGGCATGGAAGGGAAAAAAAAAGAATAGTTTCTGAGTCACCCTGTGACAAAAGAAGAAATTTAAGCAACTAAAATGGAAACAGTATTTGTAAAGTTTATGATATATTTTCAGGATTGCATTGTACCATAGTACTGCGATAGTGAGTCAAGGTGCAAGTATCCAGGTTACCCAAAGTCTATTACACAATAAATAAAGCTTTATTATGCCTACATTTTTCACTCTTAATTAGGAAGAAACAACTTTTTCACTTTTACTTACAAATATCTCTTCCATTCTTGATTCTATAGACAACTGCAGAAGATCTTGATAGAGTTCATTTTTGGCCTGAAAGATGCGTGCGATAAATGTAAATCACTATAAAGTATTAAATAGTAAAATATATACAGGAGGAACAATTGACTGTTGATAATACATTATTCCATTCTTGGTCAAAATCACTTTTCTGCACACTTTTGGTCAAAAGATTCTTCAAATTAACACTCATTGCGCCAACTGTACTTAAGTACGCCAACCTAATTGGCTTTTTGACGACTCGACATTTTTGGGAAGGGGTTAAAAAAAAAAGTAAAGTTCAAATTGTTTTACAAAATATGTTCAATGGACAAAAATACAGGTTTTTACTATTTATAGTTTATATTGAGGTTTTTTAGTTTAGATAATGATATATTGTGCTATTCCACTGTTAAGTTTCTTAAGTAGCAACGTCAGGCCGAGACTGGCCCACACAGTAACCTTTCAACCAGCAGGCTTTCGATCACCACGCTGTCGCACCAGAAGCAGCTGTGGCGGCGGTAAGAGTGCAAGGGATTATGGAACACTTGCTCTGAGTCGTTTTTGTTTTTGAAGAAGTCAAAGGCGAGCTACTATCGCCCCTTCGGTCTTGTTTTGCTACAACTTTTGCTTGACCTACCCAACCAACCAGAGCCTGGTTTCAAAACACATGTGCAAATGAACTAATACTTATACAAAAACAGATGAACGGCAAGCTTTTTTTTTTCTTCCATTTTTGGAGACAAGAGAAGTATGGTTTTGCCAGGATACAGTAAGGCGAGCTTCATACCAGACTTAGAGATAGAGATAGGAGACCCAGTAGACCAGGTTGAAGAGACCGAATGCAGTGGGGAAAAAGATGCGAGCGTAGGAGTCTATTTTGGCGATGCGGATGTGCAAGCGCCCGTGCCGCCAGGCCCCCGAGCGACAGTCTTCAAAGCAGCAGAAGAAGCTGGTGCAGTCCTTGCCATCCAGGCACTCGTAGCCGTACTCCTCGTCCCGCTCTTGCATGTGAGTTGCGTTGTTCATCTGGATGGCGGTGGCAGACCTGGGCCGGATGTCCACTGTAGGCGTCTGCTTTTCCCAAGGAGAGAAAGGAAAGTGTCATTCCCCATCGGCCACGAAGCATCGGGGACTTGGACGGTCGGGTGGAGGAAAGGAGCAACGGGTGCGTGGCTGATTTATCTCCGTTTTGTTTTTTTTGTTTACAAAATGCAATTTGCACCTTATCTTGCCAATGAAACAGAAATAAGCGCAAATTCAATTTGAGTGGCTTTCAGCTTCGTCCAGACTTTTCATGGTGGAACAAAGGATGCAAATTGCACCTTTGGGTAAAACCCGTGATAAATCTGCCAGATATTTTGAAGCATTGTGTCCTTTATTTAGCAGATAGATGCTAGTGCTGGCCAATTCATAATCTGCCGCAATATGTCAACAGATAATAAGTGCTCCTCAGCTACACGAGCAGATGAAAGGCACACCCACAACTTTTCAGGTTTTTACCGCTTATAATTTTGAATCAAATGTCATTTTATGCCAAAAGCCAGTGATAGATGCCAGTATATTATTAATAGTCACGACATCTTACTACGTGCTCTTCTTTCAGTTTGCGGCTAAAATTACATCGATTTTACCATTTCAATAATCTTGCAGTTAAATTTAACAATTATTCTAATGTGCATTTAAAATGTTGGATGTGACACTTCCTTCGAATGCCTTACTGACTGCGAGGGGCATAGAGAAGGGTTGGGTGACCCTCTTCCTTGGAGCCCGTAGGGTGTCTGGCTATTCTTTCCAGCTGAGCTCTTAATTCCTTAGAGTTGACTGCAGTTTTGACCGAATGCTTTTTACAACTTAAATCTTGCTAAATCTAAGGCATTAACTGAGGCTCAGCATCATTTTTCAAATGTATTAAACCAAACTGTTTTTAATTAAAAACTAGCATTATGCTAAAGAAAAGATGTTTCTTTTTTATTTTTTGGGATATTTAGGAATTTAAATAAATCTTTGCTCCGCTTTCCTCCAAAGATATGCATTTCAGGTTAATTGGTCACTTTAAATTTTCCGTGGTGTGTGAATGTGCACATGACTGGGAGTGTGTGGCCACCCTTGGATGGACCGGAATCCAATCCAACGCCCGGTGACTCCGAGATGGCTCCACATTGCCGCAACCCTGACCAGGATGAAGCGGTTAATGAAAATGACCAGATGGATGGATGGACAACTAATTGCTAAAAAAATAACTGCTTCAGAGAGCTATCCAAAAACTTCTCTCAAAAGCTACTTCTAAAATAAACTTGCCTTTCTGGTAACTTGTCAGTTATAGCAGAAATGACCTGTAGTGTTTCGTTAACTGCGGCGTCAACAGAAAACAATCATCCTTCAACGTTTATATTTGATCGTAAACTTGAAATATCTGTCAACATTAATGCACCGGGAGCTCTTATGATTTCGTGGCTCCTGAATGAATTTAGACAACATCGCTGCTGCTGCCCTCTTGCCAAAATTGCCCAGCACTAGTATAGGAGGTTCTTGAGAGCCCTTTGAAAACTTGATGTGGCCTCCCAGCCTTATTGCAGGGACAGAATTTGGAGATGTTGTGTGGCTGGTGGATCCTGCAACAGGGGATCCAGAACATGGCTCAGTTCTCAAAGGGTCACCCTGGGAGCAGGTGAAGGTTGAAGCACAGCAGCGCGTAAAAAACACAGACTGGCCACACACACTGGGACCGTAGGGCAGACAAAAAAAAAAAAAAAAACTGTCAAAAGTGACCGCATAAAACAGACAATCTTTAGGGAAGAGAGCAGGGAGAATAACAGAGCAATACGAAAATAAAAAGCATGGGGCCATATAATAAATTATTACTGTTTTGATGCTTAGCTGGCACATTTCTCTTATCCAAATGACAAATCTGCCACTTCTGGGTAGAGGTTTCTTAAGGAAAAAAAAATCAGTACAAAGCTACTTTTACGTTTGTACGATTTTACTTCCAGCAAGGATGTTCGGGTTTTGATGGTTGCTGGTGCCTCCTGGTGCCGCCCCTATGAGCGTGCTGTGCACTTTGAGCTCGGGGATGCGACCCTATCTGAATCTGACGGCAACTAATGAGGCTTCACACAATGTTGTCTATTTCAAGCTGTTAAGGCTTTGCTGACAATACAAAGAGTAAATGACCTCATAAACAACACAGTTAGCCTTCTACATGACCAGCCAAGCAAAGAATAATTTATTTCCGCTGCCATATAACAACAGAAAGCCAACGCAGCACAGGAGTCAGGCCCACGCAATAACACCTTTACAGTGTATAGTTAAATATTTGTCCAAGTCACAATTAGAGGTGTAAACGTCTGCAGACAGATGTGATGGATTTATGATCAAAACCGTATCTATATGTACGTGTCTTACTGCATATAATCGTTCCAGGAAACGCTGTTGTTCAAGTTATTACACCGCTGTTGGAGGACAGTCGGTATGTGTGTGTTTCTGCGTTAAACACAACTACGGAAGCAGTGGGCGTGTGCAAGACTGAAGAAGCAAAGAGCAGCAGACATGCAATATGCAATAATCTCCATACAGACACAGGCAATGTACCTTTGAGGCAAACAGCCGGAGGAGCTTAAATCCACAGGAAACAAAGAATGTGTGAAGTTGGAGAGCAACACAAGAAAGAAACAGAACAACAAACAGAACGTCACACACTTTTGTAATCTGTCGCTGAACTGGAAATGGAAAAGGTGGCATACAGACATCGAAATCGAGACCCGCTTCACTTCTGGGAAGGTGTAAGTAAAACTTGAATCACGCGCTGGACGATTCACACAAAATACTTTGTGGACGATGACCTCTGGGGCTCAGAATAATGTAAATATGACCAAGTTAAGTACAAGGTTTTCTTTAATTATTTGGAGGAAGAAAATGCTCTCAAGGGTATATTTTCACCTGATTTTTTTCAGTCTTGTAAAGACATCTGCAGTTTGTCCACATGGTTACTGGGCTGTTTTAAAACAATACAAGTAAAAACACATAAACACACACACACACACACACACACACACACACACACACACCCATCTCCGTTTATCTGAACTTACTTTGAACACATAACCATGATATGAATGGTCAAATACCAAAGAACCTACTGCCATTATTTCTTCCAGCTAAAACTTTAGTCTGTTCTTTAACTGATAAACTTGTCCTCGAAATTACACTTTTATCCATTTAGTTTATGCTTTTCTTAAAAGAAGCTAACGACTCCGTTTTTAAAACTGGGTGGGTTATGGATATCCCACCTGCAAAGTGAGTTTCATGACCATTTTCTACTGTTGCGTGGAAACAGTAGTGCAAGACTTGTTTTACCAGCTTATTTGGCAGCTGTTAGGGAAAAATATACGGCGCACTAAACGTGAGTTAAAAGGGACGCAAAAGTGGGAAACAGAAACCATACAGAGCGATCTGTGGGCAAACAGCAAACCATTTATCGATTTCTGCAGCGGGGGACTTTGGCTCTGATGTAATGTGATACACAGAATGTATGCAATTATTCACCCATTTACAGAACAGGGTAAACTTACTGGAATATCCCAGATTTAATACTACGCACAAATGTAGTGCGGTCCTGTACCACAGTCCTGGAACCAGAGCAGGGTTGGATCTGGGAAACGTCAGACTGTGAGGCTACAGCCGCAACCGGGTCGGTATTCATCACGTGCCCACAAAGATAAAGCAAATAAAGACAAAAACGTCTCTGCAGTAACTTGTAACTCCAAAGTTTTTACACTTGAAAGAATGGAACAAATAATCCAAGTCCAGATAATGAATGTCTGTTTAACATAAGTATCCGTATAACAGAGGATGGCTGCATGTATAATTTGTTGAACGGGGTGCACGATTGTTTTTAATATCTCATTTTTATATACAGTGCATTAACTCCTTAGCTGCATACTTGGTTGCTTTACTTACAAATGTGATTCCGTCAAAATAAAAATTCACTGCAGCTGCTGAACCTTGATAATAAATTGCGGGCTTGGAAAAGAAACCCGGCGTTGGTGTTATTTGTTATAAAACCTCCAAAATAATCAGCAGCAAACATTTGCAAATGACATGGTTAAGATGACAGGTGTTTAGCAGCATTTTACACTTGGCTGAATTATGATCAATGAAAATGTACAATTATTATTTACAATTAATTATTATTTCAAACACTTGGAATTGTTAATGCATTTCCTTAAAATCGTATGTTAAAAATGATCAATGCGCATTTATAATAAACCTGCTAAACACATTTGACGTTTTAATTTTAAGTCTAATTTTTAAACAAAGTATCTCACACATAGCAGTGCTCTATTGACAGTACAGGCGTGGAGTTAGATTTTTCATTTAAACATCATAGGGTCTAGTGGGTTCCACTGGGGCCTCACAGCTCCAGGTTTGCGGGTTTAAAACTGTGCTGTTTCCGTACGCCTGTTCCTGGGATCCAAAGACATGTAGTTCTTCATATAATTTTATTTACATTTGCTTTTGTTAAGTAACACTGCTTACTTTTGATGTTTTTTTTAAAGTCAGCCATTTAGATTGAATTGTAAATCAGCATGGATTCTGGCCAATGCTGAATTACAATAAAAATATTTAGTAAACGTACTTTAGCACAGATGGAATATGTACCAGCTAACTGTATAAACTACTGTCAAGTAGCAATTTAGAATGTGAGGGTTGCACAGCAAACAGAAGAAAACAGGAAAAAACACAAACAGTAATATAGCCAGACAACAATACAGTAAATGATAATACATCACAGTATTATTTTTTATCACTTATCTAAGTAGCCTCCATCTTCTCCATCCTTCCTAACACTGCTTCGTGTGTATATTAAGTTTTCTCTGCACTCAAACTTGTACGTGACGTTTTGCTGTTTTCTTTATGCAATCTAGACTTATGTCTTGCTTACACAACTAACTTTTGTTCTAATGAGATTTCTACGTTTGTACAAAATTTCTACTTTCTATGACACTTTCTATGATTCACTCGCATCACTCACACCGTTGCTTGGGCAACATTCCGACATAACAGAGCATCACATCGCATTTGTTTACTTGTCTTCTGAAATTTTTTTTCTAAAACATAGGGAACGTTATTCTGAAATTGCTTGATCTAGAAACGCGCAAATCACGACTTGACTATACTTTTTTTGCGAGCAAAAACAAAAACGTTAAGAAATAAGTTGGAAAACTGATTTAAGCACAATACATCTTTTCAATTATTATTTCCACATTTATCAAATAAAATAATAAAAAATCTTTAGCTTGCAAACATTGCAAATAGCTACCAATGCCTCTGCCTCAAGAGTTCTGAAGCAGCGTCAACAAATGTGTCCAAAACCCAACCGTTTTCAGGCTTTCAGTAGCACCTCCGACCGAGCAAAACAAGAAACTCCAAAACCGCTGGCTTCGCTCTACCAAATGGCCTAAAGCTGTAAGTCAGAAAAATGTGACCTGATGTCCCCGAAAGACTGGTGGAAAACAGGCAGATACATTAAAAAGTAATAAAAAGAACATAGAGAACGGTTTAATCTGTCAGTCATATGAATGGCAGTAATAATACGCAAAATCTTCAACTTACGTGCGTCGCACTGTTTATAGACGTTTACCAGTTGCCATGCCAACTGTTTATACAGGTTATGCACTTACACCACATGAAATTGGTACTGTTTAAAACAAACACAGATCTGTTCATTAAGCCGCTGTGATGACGCAGGTCCGAGTTAAGGACCACGCGCCACACTTTGGTTCAGTACTCACCGGGTTTTTCTTCTTCTTGTCCTTTTTTTGGCTCGGCTTTCTGTTGCTCACAAAGTAGTGCAGCGTCCCATACTCAATGAGAGCAGCAAAAACGAAAATGAAGCAAACGGACACAAAGAGGTCCATGGCCGTCACGTAGGACACCTTGGGGAGGGACTTCCTGGCAATCGTACTGAGGGTGGTCATGGTCAGCACAGTGGTAATGCCTACAAACAAACATACCAGGGCGGTCAGAAGGGCCTAAAAGGAAGCACCAGTCAAGGAACAGGGGGCTCCCCAAATAAACAGACAGTGGTACTTCACAGAAGCCCGGAGTTTAGTTAAAAAGCCAGATTTTTTTTTTTTTAATGGACTGAATCTGTAGTAAAGCATTTGTCAAAGTACATTATATACCATATGTTTAACAAAATTTTTACATGGTGTTTCCAAATACCAATATTGACACTATATGCTCAGTTGGCACAGATGTCACAGTTCCAGAAGCCTTGTTTTAAGAAAGTAGAAGTATCTGCAAAAAAGAGGTACAGAGCCCATACAAGGAAATACACCGCAGTTCATTATTTCAGTCTCTGTTAGGGAATGACACCAAACACGGAGGCCTCAACTGCACATCTGCTGCGTGGACCCTGCAACAACCTGAACCTGCCGACACAACATCAGACAGAAGGAACCGATAAGTGAACTATCACTGCATAGGCCATTACAGGCAAACAAACACATTAAAATGACAGACATGCTATTGGCAAGGCATCAGAGCCTGGGGTATGTAATTGCATGACAAAGGCAAAGTTCAGTTGTCACAGCCGTCAGCTTTTGATATCAATCCAAGAAACATTATGGTGGACCATCTGGTGTGATGTGTTCTGCACCGTGAGGAACAGGATGACCTCAGACAGACCCTCACATAAAGTCAACGAACAGCGAGCGACACGAGCGTCTCGGGAGCACATCTTTTGCTTGCATCCTACTGATCACGCTCGTGCTGACATATATAGTCTCTCTTAAAAATTTCGAAAGTTTCTTGGAAAATGTAATTAATTTCATCATTAACTTGTTTGCGAAAAAATGTAAAAAGAAAACCGTTAATGTCAATGTCATTTGGATTATTCGGCCGTCTCTACGGATTATATTGAGGAACATCGTGAAGATTACATATATATTTGAAAATTTTTCATGCGATGATTCCAAACACCAACTGTTTCTGTGGCAACTGCTGGGAAAATGATTTTGAGAGTCTGAACAGAAAACCATTCCCCTAAAATACAAACATTCTTCTAAGTGATGCAGGAAAAAGTATGTTACAATCATCTGCTCTGTGTTCCTGCTGAGGTCAGATCCCATCCAGACTGGTCCAGCATTTTTTTTAAGAACAAGCAACTGATTCGCTTTTAAATTCCAGAGAGGGAAGGTACACAGCAGTGTACCGCGGATTTGCACCTAAGGATGTCCTTGCTGGCACGGCATCCTTGTTGATCCAGAAGGACACCCAGGACAGGACAACGATGAGGGTGCAGGGGATATATGTCTGGATGGTGAAGTAGCCCATCCTCCTGCTCAGCTCGAAGAAGACTGTCAGCACGACATAGTCTCCTAGAAGGAGTGGGGGGTCGGGAGTACAAAAAAACAACAAAAAGAGAACGGGATGAAATAACGAAACTCCTTTAAGTGGTCAAAATTTGCATTACAAACATTGCAGGATGGTCACAGGTCACGTCTTGAGTTCAGGGAGGTTCTTCAGTTCTCTTTCCAATGACTGACTAGAACACCAGATGATGTACGTCTATCATAAATAGTTTAATCTGCTGATAAATAGACCAGTGAGAAAAAAAGCGACCTGTACTTCTGGGTTTCAAGGTTTGGATAGATTTACCTTTGGAGGCTTCCCTTTCTATAAAAGGTTGACAAAAGTCTTTCATTAAGGAAAACTACCTTCCCTGTTTCCAATGTTACTTCCAGTAGCCTTCGGTTTTATTCACTTGCAGAGCAATGTTTACCGAGAGAAAGTGAGCTCAAAGGTGACATAGCACGGCTGCACTCAAATCCGAACCTGCTTCGGGACTTGAACTTTCGGATAACCAAACAAAAACGTTTTTTTTTTTCTCCACCAAGGTTAAGAACAGAACACACTGCGACATTCTCCAATCCCCCAGGCTATTCCTCGGCAAAAACCTGTAAACTGCAAATACACCTGCAGCACATAAATGAGCGCCACTTTCTGCTGACTGCCACCTTTGTAATGGCCCAAAGATGAGAGATGTACAGGAGCGTCATTACTGTCACATTTGCAACATTTGTTTTTATTAACACTGCATTAAGCAGACCCCTGGCAGCTGAGAAAGTGCAGGTTAATACACTTATTTGCCTTTCTCAACCATGCTTACTGCCACATTACAGTACCTTCCACCATTAATAATGCAGCGCTCTGTCGAGGAGTCTAATGCCTTCTTATTGCACAAATGGCTATTCGTGGTTGTTATAACAGAGAAGGTAGAAGGAAGTGAACAGAATTTATTATCGCTTTTTTAAGACCTGGATGCTGGTCCATCGAGCCATTGTTAATGACTGGCAGCTTCCTCTTGTTTGCAGGAATTGGAATTCCTGCATAAAAATGAACTTTTTGTTGGAGACATAGAATATTTATATGATGATCTTATAGGAGAGCAGGACATATACACTCACTGGCCACCTTATTATGAACACCATTCCAATTCCCGGTAAGACCCCCGCCTGAATTTTTCGTGGCATGGATTCAACGAGGCGCTGGAAACCTTCCGTGGAGGTTCTGGTTCACGTTGACGTGATTGCATCACATAAGTGCTGCAGATTTGTCAGCTGCACGTTTATGCTACCAGGCTGATGTTCTGCCACATTCCATAGGTGCTCTACTGGATTCAGATCTGGTGACTGGGTAGGCCATTAAAGTTCACTGAACCCATTGTCATGTTCCTGGAACCGGTTTGAGATGACTTGTGCTTTGTGACATGGCACATTATCTTGCTTGAAGCAGCTATTAGAAGATGGGTAAGTTGTGGCCTTAAAAGGATGCTCATGGACAGCAATACCACTCAGGCTGTGGGAGTCAGGTGATGTTCAATCAGTATTAGGGGTCCCAATGTGTGCTGAGAAAACATTCTCCACACCATTACTCCACCACCACCAGCACAAACTGTTGACACAAGGCACCATGCTACGTAGACTCTGGAAATTGTTGCGCGTGAAAATCCCAGTAGAGCAGCAATTTCTGAAATACCCAAACCGCCCCGTCAGGTACAAACTCCATGCCTCGTTTAAAGTGATTTAGATCACATTTTTCTCCACATTCTGAAGTTCGATGTGAACATTCACTAAAGCTCAAGACTCGTGTCTGCATGATTTAACACATTTTGCTGCTGCCACATGACTGGTTGATTAAATAACTCTGTAAACAAGCAAGTGTACAGATGCTCCTAGTAAAGCGACCACTGACTGTATTTGCCACTTAAAACTGGAACTTATAAATATATATTTCCTTTCTCATCGTATTTTCCCCTGCAGGTGGTATCTTTCTTCAGACTCGGGCAGCTACCAGAGATCTGAATGACTGTACGACACATTATTTTTGCTGCTTCTTAGGCATGCATAATTGTGGACTGAGACCAATGACGTCATTCAAGGGATCTGATGGCACCACTAATCCAACTTAGGAGTCACGCCCCAGAGTACTCCAATCTACCTTGGTTTTCACCTTCCACATTCCGTCTAGTTCTTCTTTCAATCCATAATATTTTTCCAGTCTCTTATATTTCATCTTCCTGATGTTTCTATCACTTATTGGTACCCTTTTATTCAAATAATGCACTACTCTTCCTGAAAAGTGTTCAAATTAAAATATGTTTTGCCATGCATTTGTTTGGTTTGCAATGAAACAAAACAAACAAGCTGTGAAAAGAACCGAATTCTTGCTTTTTCTACAAATACATTCTAAAATTGCCTCAACAATATTGTTGGTGCCCTTGAGGAGTTATAAGAAACAATTGCATTGTAGTGAACGAAAATGGGCTCCATGGTAGAAGATCCACGAAGGCCCAGAAATACAAAACAGCCCGACTGGAGTTTGCCAAAATGCATGTTTACAAGTCTCAGGCCTTCTGGGAAAATGTCCTTTGAGCAAACAAAACAAAATTTGATCTTTTTGGTAAATCGCACCAACTCTGTTCACAGAAAACAAAATTAAGTTTTCAAAGAAAAACACACCATCGCTACTGTGAAACATGGAGGAGGGTTAGGGTTAGGGTGACGTTTTAAGACTGCTTTGCTGCCTCCAGCACTGGGTGTCTTGAATCTATGCAGGACACCATGAAATCAGAAGACTATCAAGGCATTTTGGAACAAACTGTACAGCCCAGTGTTAAAAAACTGTGTCTATATTGCAGGTCACGGGGCCTCCAGCAGGACAATGACCCGAAACGCACCTCAGAAAGCACACAGAATGGATGAGAAGAGAACATCGGGCCATTCTGAAGTGGACCAATCTGAATCCCATAGAATATCTATGGAAAGAGTCGAAACTCGCAGCTGGGAGAAGCACCCATCAAGCCTGAGGGAACTGGAGCTGTTTTCTCAAGAAGAGTGGGCCAAACTACCAGTGAAGAAGTGTAGAAATCTCATTCAGAGTTACAGAAAGTACTAATTTGCAGTTATCATCTCCAAAGGCTGTGCTGCAAAGTATTAGATTCAGGGTCCCAAGATTTTTGCCACGTCACTTTCATTTCTTTTACTTATGCTGAAACTGATTTAGCAAATAATTAGAATGTGCAAAGTTTTGTCATTGTCATTTCTACCTTCAACACCAAGACAGTTGAGCACCAAGTATCATTGTTCTTTACCTCTCAGGGGTACCATGCTAGTTTTCTGTACGTGAATCTTTATATCACGCAACTCTCTGATTTAAAAAGCCCAATGCTGAAATCAACTGCTCCCCTAAAAACGTACAGAGAACAATAACATCTCGACATAGAACACAATTCATATTGCTGTCATGTCCAAACCTCTGGGGCAAAGGCTTGATGAACTTGCTTTATTAAAAAGAAGTCAGCAACCTACATGATCGCCTGTGTCAAGGGTACTGAACCTGTGTCAAAGGCCATAATCTTCACAAGCTTTTACTCCAGCGCTCATTGTCAAATCTATTAAATACATCAAACAGTTGCTTTGTAAAACCACAGCAATTTTGTTAAAGCTTTAGGAATTTTCCTTTGTAAAGAGGTATGTTCAAATAAGTTTATAAGTTAACACATTTTTGCCGTGAACATAGAAAAAATAGTATTTTACAAGGACGTTGGTTCTGATAAAAGCCCGCAGGAATGATCGCTGCTCTATTCTGCTCTGCTCCCTACAGCACCGCAAAAAGAGGGCTTTTTTGACAAGTGGCTTTATCTGACGGTAGTAAATGCTGACCCCTTCCGCATAGCTTACAAACACACATAACGGAGAAGGTGCGGCCACAGAGTTCCAGGATCCCATCGCATGTCGACGCTGGTTTTCCATATGACACAGTTAACAGCTGCACCTGTCATACTGCTCTGCTGTACCTGCGATGACCTGTTCCCTGGACAGACACGAAGTGTCATCACTTTCCCAATGATGGAGTTAGACTGGGGCGGTCACGTCCCATTTCTTTCACTGGTTTGACCTTCCCCGTAGTGTTTCTTGTGTATAGTTTGAAAAGAAATATTACTCCATGAATGAATTCAGGAGATCGTTTTTTGAGGAATACCGATTTCAATGAATTTGACGCATTTTTAAATCTGGCCAACCAAAATTCAACTTAGAACGGAAAAGCATTTGTTGGGTCAAAAAATGTGACCGTGTATCTATTCGCGCCTGTTATTCCTGGCTGCTTACGTAACATCGCGGGGCTGCATTTAACGCACAGAATAATGCATTTCCACCCTCCAATCATCTGGTGTAACTGGTTTGGCGGAAGCTTATCTTCACAGGACAATCAGACGGCTGATGAACTAATCCTAATCCTGCGTGTATCGGGGGGAACAAGACAATCTGCATTTCAAAAGGCGAGTTACAGTTGGTAAAGATGTGTCAGGGGACCTGGGTGCCGCAGTGATGCCGCACTGCAGCCTTCACGAAGGCACGCCGAGGAACCCACTCCAATGGCTCAAGCCCATTAAGCCTTTCCTCTGCCCTCCAGCAGATAAACTTATCTGACCTCTCCAGCAATACTATTAAACGGTGCAGCATACGCACAGATCTATATTTATGCCCATTTTTGTTGAAATTCACAGAAGTCTATGAAAAACTGAAAGTTTTTTGTTACGTGTACATCTTGTCACTTTTACAGTGCTTCGATTGTCCAAGAACATAGCTTATTCAGACTGTGCAAAACATTCAACCTTTCCAGTTACATACATCGCAGCGTTGCGCTATAGTGGATTAATGTGAACTACAAAATGGTACCCGTTTTCCTGCTCTCGTCTCTCAGATTGACTGACAGAAACTCGGCAGTGTTTTGTTTCTAACAAGTATGGATTTTCCGGAAATTTATACGGAAAACAAAAGCTGATCTTTCACCCGAGCAGGCTTTTAAAGCTTTTTTTTTTTTTTTAAATCTGTGGCTCATATGTCCAGTCTTATGTCGGTCCTTCCTCGCCTTTCCTCCAGACCACTAATCAGAACACATCGGAGAACAAGAGTTCAAGTTGTAAGCGAACGCGAAAGTACCCAGGTCTCCCGGAAATGAGCCACCGGGAAACTTTGGGAACATTTGGCACAGTTAGGTGGGCAATTTGGACGATCAGCAGCTATTCACTGCCATTGTGTATGTTCTTATTCGCCAGACAAGAGCTGTATTTGACAGTTTCGGAACCATGGGTTTTATAAAGAAAGGGCAAATATGTTAAAATAAACTGGTATTTGAGCCTCAAATGGTCTTCATTGTAGCCATTCATCCTAACATAAAAACAAATCAACGCAGCAGAATGAACACACAGTGTAGTCGGCGGTGACCTCAGCAGAGCTTCCACAGGCCACTCTAATACACCACATTCTTCCTTTATTCCAAATGCAACTACTACATCTCGCCAGTGTTGGTTCTAATAAGGCTAGAGTAGAATAAAAAAGAGAAAAAATGTACTGCTGCAGTGGATGGTATCTTATATGAGAAACTGAGGCTTATGCACATGGTGCAGCTGGGACAAGATTCATGCTTCTTCACTCACAAAAACAGAGGTCTGTCAATGTGCAGGTGGTGGTTAAATGGGGAAGAAAAGTACAGATCGCATCTCGATACTGTTCGCAACCTTCTTTATCTTCATTAATCACAAACTTACTGCACTGCGAAATGGTCTCAAACAAGCCTAAGGTTGGCTTGTTACTGTTTAAAGGGTTTCCGTCAATGACTACAAGCTTAACTTGTTGACTTGACGAGTTTTAAAAGGCAGAGGACTTAAAAACGACGTTGTACTTACACTGGACTTAAACCTTTTGTATTAATAAACAATAAACCCGTACTTTCTGTGCACTCCAATTTTGGCTACTGTAGTCGCTCTACTTTGCTTGGCTGCTGTGTCCTAGCAAAGATCAAAACACCTCGCTTCATCCTGTCTGTATTAAATTTAAGGTATTGACTTTGCTTGAGCTGTAACACATTTGGTTATCTTCAGCAAGCAAGGTGCATACTTCTGAATAGCTTTCCAAGAGACCTCAACTCCTGAGGAATTTCTGAAGACACCCAAAAGAGCTTGCAATATTGGTGGTGGTATCCCCCTTCAGTGGATTGCCTGAAAATAAATTGAGTTTACATGCCTCCTGGAAGTCAAATTCTCAATCCACATATCCATTTATGTGGATAGTGTGCAGAATATATATGCCAGGCAGGCAAAAATCATAAAAAGTCCATGAGGCAAAACCACGAAGAACACCCACTGCAGAGAAACGTGTCAAGCAGAGACTGAAGCAAAGATCTGCAAGCCTCGAGAAAACAATGCTCGATGTACTATTGCTCTATGGCATTGTTTATAAATGGTGCTGGTGCCATGATAAACCGGGTAGGGTTAACCATGCAGAAAATAAATTTCCAGAAAATCAGTGCCATAGTTATTATGGGTCCTTTTACCTGCTTCTAACGAAAACGCAAAGAAAGCGGACAAAAAATTATTACTAATTATTAGTTGAAATTCTTCCTTTCTTCCATTATATCAGGGCATCCACTGCTCAAAGTGGGAGCTGCTATGAAATGTCTAGCCACATTATAGCAAAATTGCATATACTGAGGCTGTGTATACCAGGGTTTACCTGTAAAACGGCAATTTTGCATATGTCAAGCTACACTTTAATAAATATTGTCAAATAATACAAAAACGTCTAAGGTATATTATTTCAAGCAGTGCAAGTGGTGTGTTTTCCACCCGTGATGCTTTGTTGTGTGGGAATTTCCCCCACTATCTAAAATGATGATATGGCCCAGGCTTGGTGAGCTCACAGACATGATGTGCACAGCCCAGGGTTTTAAAAACCGGTACACCACAGAACTTAGAAGGCCACGCTATTAATAGTTTGAGCCCTCATAAATTGACCATCGCAACTCAAATCATCAATGAAAACTGGAGACAACTGCTAATAAAATCAGATAGTGCAGAACGCCAGATGCCAAAGGCTATCGATTACTTTCCACTTGATGGAGTTGCCTCTGCCATGTTAAATGATGCATTTTTGACTCATCTGTTCAACCCATTTGTTCTTATAATGTGCTCAGAGGGGTAATAAACACCAGGAAGCCCTTTTTAGTGATACTAATTATTAAACAAATGTTTAAAAATTGCTTCTTTTGTTTGACTGTGGAACTTGGGTTCATGAAGGACGCATCTTCCATGTCTGTTTGGGCAGGTGTGTTTTGGGGCCACGGCGTTCAGTGCTGTACTGATTCTCACTTCCCAAAAGTGGTTGACCTTGGTACTATGAAAGGAAGGACGCATGTTTACATAACATGGAAAGTATAGACACATTATTTTCTATACATGAAATTACATACCACTAAAATCTAGCAAATAACACCAGGCTCTGATCAGGGCTGTTATTTTTTGTTCACATATGCAAAACCCAATGACCTTTGAATGATGGGATTTTTTAAATCTATAGTATCTGCAATTTGCAATTTGCGGCAGGCAGAAACACACCGAGCATCTCATAGTTGGTTCACGGATGTAATGCTTTTTTTAGTTGCGCCCCTCCCTCAAGTCCAGCAGACCCTTCAGCTGCCACTGACAGACATCAACGGATGGGTGACAAGGACTAGACCTTGCTGACATCTGTATACAGCGAGCCTTTTCTCTCCTGACACAGCCTGTGGAGGCAGTGGAGTGATGTGAAAGGGGCCCGGAGAGCACCGAAGGTGCAAGAAACAGAGCCGACAACAATACTGCGCAGACCATCAGATGAACCAATTAGGTATTCCAAAATATTACAAAAAGTGGATTTTTCTCACCTACATATGAAATCAGAATTAAGTACTTGGGAGATACATTTCTTTTTCTGGCAACCTACCAGAAGTTACTGTTTTCTCAGAATCCATACAGCTTGTTTGGCTGAGTGCTGGGATTTTGTGTAATTGCTGTGTAACCTACACATCACGCTCGAGCAGTTTTTACCCAAAAATCACCATCACATCTTCGACATGCTGAAAAGGGCTGGATTGCAGCACTGTGCAACAGACTGCACTCTTCACGTGGTGGGATTTTCTGATTAAAAACTATTTTAATGTAAACACCCGCAGCAGGCAAAATCTATTCAGCTGTCCAAATGGAATAACATGCTAACTGAAGACATCAAACATACCGCACAATAGAGCATACAGAATACACAGTGCATTGGTGACACCTTTATAGTTTTTTTTTTCTTATCAGCAGCAACAATAACCACTATAATAAAATACACTAATAAATACACAATTTAAATTCCTCAACATTACAACCTTTTCTGGGGGTTCCAAAAACTGTAAATTAAATTCATGATAATGGACAACCTATAATGTTTTTTTTTTTCCCTCCTGGACATTTCAGCCTTCGGAGGACATAAATTATTAAAAGGGCAAAGTTGTACCTCGAATGATTAAATCGAGTGATTTATTAGGTGCTCTTTTGAGTTGGGGACATTATTTTCTTTAAGAGACATTTTCATTGTGTTCTTGGCAAATCTGAAGATGCGGACGAGCTTAACGGTGGCATTTTAACGGACAAAAAAATGAGCTGACAAATCTGCATCGGTCACACACTGCCACACAAAAGGGGACCAACCTGTAAGCCACACACCCCCTCTGCTCATGCTCAGCTAAGCACTTTAAAAAAGCAGTAAATGACGCTTAACTGAGTCACTTCACTGAAAAGCGCATTTAACAATGAAACAAAGTACTGGAGATTTCAATTTTGACAAAACAGCATGCAGGTAATAAGTCAATAATTATTTTCATTAGTCAGAAATAAAAAAAAAAACATTTTAAACAATTTTTTTAAACAAATGTTTTGGCAGATTTCAGGGTATTATTATGAACTAGGTGGTCCAAAAAAGCTTACCTGACACAGTCCTCACGATCTCGGATGTGTTCCTCAGGCCCACAAAGGAGAACTGGTACAATCTCCACGAGCGGATATCGCCCACCTCCACCGAGCTCCTCTTCCACCTGTAGACAATCTCCTCCTTGGGGTAGCCGTCTTCAGGTTGGACAGGAACAAAGAGTTTGGACGTCAGGGACCGACACACAACGGCAAACCAGAATTTCCTCAAGCGAGAACATAAAGGTCAGCTGTCGTGTGTATGCAGTCAAAAGCTGACAATTCTCTGGTAATTACGCTACAAATACTTCAGCAGTTAAGTTGCAACTGCAGTTCAAAATACTGATTTCATTCAAATTAAATAGGACCTCAAGTCAGTTCAGTCTGAATTCGGTCTTGAACGGAGAAAAGCAATATTTTCACACTGCTAATTATGTCAGCAATATACAGTATAATGGTTTCACAATGCCAGTTTAATGGGATTCTTAATTGAACAGCCCACAGCCACGCTGTAATGGTGGACTGATGGATTTTCAACAAACAAATATTATGACAGGTGATAGCAGGTTCTATTCTTCATGCTCTCTCTGTGACAGCTCTTTCAATTGTTCTGATGGATATGCTTGGGGAAAAATTATTCATTCAAATTTTCTTTGAAAAATTAGAGTACGTCTCTGTATTTTGCCACATTTTTGCGGCAATGCTGACAAATGAATATACATTCTGGGCACAACCTGCGGTATATAAAAACAGACTTGCAGCGTTGAAATCAATTCCGAGTACTTATCACATGGAAAACATTCAAGAAACTTTGATATATATTTTTTTCCTTCTTAAGAAAATAATTTGCCTTTCTTTCTGCTCGTGAACTGTGTAAGAAGGTCTTGGTAATGGTGGTGTGTGATATGCCATTCCTCTGGGAGCAAGGAAAATCATGGAGCACATTTTTTTTTTTACGGTTTTACTCTCGGGGAAAAAAAAAAACCAGAAAAATGGCCATGCAATTTAATGTTCCCTCGAGAAGGCTTTCTAAAGCTGGTCTTGGCTTGAACTGCGCCGTAACAGGAAAATTAAAAGAGAGTGAAACTTTAGCCAAACTTACAGCTTGAAAACTCCAGGGGACAGGAATGTTCATCCATAGGAAAGTTGTTCAGTTTAAGCTGGCACTCAGCATCGATAGTCAAACTGAACACACAGAACACCTTGGATTAGTGGCATCCTTACAAATTCCCTACAGTGTGTTTATGGGGTATAGAGTTCCAAAGGGGCAACTGCTGGTCACTGAGAATCCCTGAAATTAAATCCCACTGCTACTACTGGCAACATCTAAATATTAAGTTGAGCAGTAGACTGCTCCAGCTGCAGTATTCCTAAAAGTCAGTGGTCTCTTCCAGCAGGGCCTTCCACACTGCTGGGGGCACAGCCTCATAATGATGACTTTATCCATTACACCTTGCCCTACCTAACTTCGCCCCACCCTCTCCTATCTGTAGATATGGCGGAATATTTATGTGTTCACTCATCCACTTCAGTAAATTGTTCATCTAGTTTTTTTTTAACCTCTGTCTTCATCTTTATATACATCTATGCGTGTTGTGTGTATGTATGATGAACTGTGCATGGTGAGCCGCTACAACCGAGTGAAATTCTTCTTTGTCTCTTTGTTTCATTCATTCATTCATTTTGCCACAATTAAAAGCTACTGGTCTAAGCCATGAGGCAAGAAAGAATGAATTATTCAAGTGTAGATGCATTGCACAGCATTCTCATTAGCCCCATGTGGAGGCTGTTACATTTTAATGTGGTCTGAAGCATTTCTCACTGGAGTTAACCCTGGAAGAGTTGCCGACGGCAGCAAAATCCCATGACTAAGGCGCAGCAAAAGGCTGTTCCAATGGCCAAACCTTATCCCGGCCTTCCCTTTGGTAGCCTAAACTACTTCCCTGAAAAAGCTCTGCGCTGTCCACTAAGGACCTTGCTATCCCTTGCAGTTTTACCGAAGCGTGTAGAGAATCCTGCCGTCGTTCCAGATCCTAAGCATGCGATTGGGTGTGGTGATCCAGTGGGCATCTGCCTTCTTGGAGTTACGGAAGAAGGTGTCGGGAATCCAGATCTTTCCCACCATGTTGCTGTTGAGTCTCAGCACTTTCATGGTGCTGTTGAATTTAAGGCGCCTGTCATACCAGGTCTGGGCAAAAAATATATCAATTGTGTACTCCTGTTTGGAAAAAATACAGAGAGATAGTATTAGACAGAAGTGCAATGGCAACATGTTGCGCTCCCATGGCATTTGTTACTTTTCATATACATTTACTGATTTACAGTACAGTGCCCGGTCTTCTCGGGTACCAACTCAAATCAGGCTCAGTCTGTGTAGAGTTTGCATGTTCTCCCCGTGTTTCTGTGGGTTTCCTGTGGAGTCCTCCTACAGTCCAAAGACGTGTGTTTCGAGTTAATTGGTGTCTGTCTCTAAATTGCCCATTCTGTGTGAATCTGTGTGGTTGTGTGCGTTTGTGGCCACCCTGCAATTGATCAGCGTCCCATCCAGGATGGAGGTTCATGGCGATAGCACCCCACGATTCCAGAACAGGTTCTGGACCAACATGACACTGATGAGGATAAAACGACTGATGATAAATAATGTATGGCTGGATTTATTCATTTAGCACCATAAATCGCCATACAACTTAGATAAAGCAAAACTGCAAAATATTACAGCGTTTGTAGCATTTCATATAAATCTTACAATATCAGTCTGATTTCATGCAGTGGCAGAATAAAATAGAGCTGATATTTCTCCTTTAAAATAAGGAGACTAAATCAATGTAATAATTAATCATCAGGAAAACTTAAGTTAATTGTAAAGGCACCATAAATGGAAAAAGGTTGTCCTGAAACAAAGGGCACGACCACACTGCCAAGGTAAATGGACCCTGTGCTCATGCAGTTGTGACCAAGACAGTTATTTTTAAATATGTGGTGCAGCACTTCTGCAAAAAAAAGCCTTTTTGTGACAATAATATATATCATTATACACTAAACCATGACTGTATTCTCTCACAAAATGGTAGACTTTTCAGCTGTAAGTTATGAATTATGCATCTGAATTGAAAAACCTTGAGTCTTTCAACCTTAAAATAAGAGGTTTAAGGGGTGGTGAATGGCTCCCCTTGTTTAGAGCCTGCTCTGTCAAATTCTGTATCGCCTTTGATGGTTTCTGTATCCTATCTGTGGCAGTGGTAGCTGCTATGATTTATAAATATTATTTTTGCTCTCTATTGAAACAGCAAAAGGGATCAAAAAAGTGAATGTCCACCCAATACAGCACCATGGCCAGCGAGGGGATGGAGCAGGATATGTGATTTCAGAAGGCTGGGATTTGCACTCAGGAATGTACAGAGGCGTTCAACGCTTACACTTCTGCAGAGCTTAGTCCAATAATAAACTAAAATCCACTCCACTGTGACACGTATGCAGTCAAAAAACACCACTACCATGTCCCTCTCCAACAAACATAAACGCATTTGTTTTCTTACCAATGTGAGAATTTGGTGTTGCAAAAATTGATTTCTAACCCTAATAAATAATCCCTAATTCCAATTAATTGTGTTTCAAAATAAGGCATAAAAACGTTACTAGCTTATAATTATTTTTTAGGTGTCACTGTGGGATCATTTCCCTCATAAATGTTGCCATGGTGAACACATACTATAGCCTGAGTGATGCCACCCATTTTCAGAAAGACTGAGAAGCAGAGGGAGAATCAAGATCTCATGCAGTTACTGTGCTTTTCCTTTCGGGCCTCAATAAGAACACAGCCATGTTTACTGGCCACCTGGCTGCTCTGCCCATCAAGTGAGAAGTCAGCTTCCAGGTATCCCTACATGTCTGCCCATGAAAACATAGCGTGAACTGAAAATGCTACAAAACACGGTCAAGAAGTGGTTAGAACACAAATGCAGGAGTGGGGAGACAAGCAACGGTACGTGCGAATACAGGCAAACACGTGCACAAATCTGCTATTTTCGGCTGTCTGCGACATCTGTGAAGAACAAATAAATCGAGTGAGAGAGAATCATGGCTCAAGGAATCTTTGGCTCATTTGTCTAGATTAAACCTATTGGAATTGTGGACTGTCACAGCTGCACAGCACTGCACTGTGTCCCCAGACACAGGCCTGGGTGCCTCGGATAACGGCTTACTCTCAGCGCACAAATCTGATCTCATCCCCTCCGTGGTGTAATAACTGCCATGAAAGCAATATATGTCAACATCATTGCTACTCTGTTAAAAAAAAAAATCAAAAATAAAAAATGTTCACTCGAGCAAAAAAACTTAGATGACAAGCAAGTCAATAGCAAAAGCTAAGTGATTAATAAACGTTTAGTTAATGATAACTATAAATATGTGATGACGACAACAAAATTGCATTAAATTACACCGTTTTTTTCTCTTGTTGAGAGCAGCATAATAAAATGCACTGTACCTGAAGCCAGTTGCACCTACCACACCAGCGTGGTTCTAACATTCCTAACCACATTACAGTCCAGGGGCTTTACTGCCACTGTTCGGTGTTATTTTTTTATGAACCAAGCTTTCACGCTCCCCTTTCTGACTATATATAGAATCAAGTACTCTAGTATACTAGATTATTTAGGCATCCTTTCAAAGTATGCAGCCTATTTAAAGCAAGTTGCAACAGGAGTTGCGCATTTACCTACAGTGACCTTTCATGGCAACTCATGTTCCACCGATTTATAGGATCACACGTTTCTTGTTCACTATTTCCAATTAATCCAAACTAAGTCTGGAGTAATTCAATTAGTACTGCAGTTCAACCGATGGACCTGCACCATCGCGAAGCTTATTAAAATGTTAAAATTTGTTCTCAGTTAATGAACACAGAAAGTAATTCAGGACCAATACACAGAGCATCATTCTCTATCCCAAATGTTGATAACTGGACAACAAATCATTTCTGCGCCCAAAGGTCTCGTATTAAGAAAGGCCTGCTTACCATGTTGATAGCATTCACTGGACCAATGCTGTTCACAAACATATCGGTATGGATTACAGTTGGTTTGACTGGAAAAAAAAAAGAAAAAGCATAAAAAGTTGTTTCACTGCTCGGAAAATAATGAAAGCAAACCCCTCGGGTTGTTAATATCATGGTCGCCAGCATGTGCGCCAGCTAGCATGTAATGTGTTTACTTGTTCGTTCCCTATTCATGTTCTTATCGGAACAACTGTATTAATCAGTTTTATTTGCGTCGCACTCTCTAAATTAAAAGCAAGCGATGTGCATTGCGTCAGGCCTCTAAAAATAGGGAAGGATTATTCTCGTGCGGAGGGTGCAAGTTCCCAAGAATGTGAGATAAGCAGTAAGCGAGGACAGCAGGATTCCATTTAATAACGCAGAAGTAACATATTATTAAACGCATGATTATTGCTATAAATAACCCAGAAGCAGTCTCCTCTTCTTGGGCACCGTATTTTGATTGTATTTTTTTGTATTTCACTATATTTTGGTGGTTACTGAAACTCACGGTAGCTATGGCGGGCGCAATATTTCAGTGGGAATATGGATTTATTAAAATGGGTCGTCTCCCTTATCCTTTCTGGTCCATTCCCCACTCTTAGGTCCTTGATGTGATAATGTGTGTGAAAGGCACAATTCTGCCCGTCCCGGTCCTTACAGCTAACCCACTCAAACCTTATTTACACAATGAATTAAAGCCCAGCAGAAATAAAATGGACCAAGGAGGACCACTGTCTCCAACTCATCCTGTGCAAATGGAATACATTACACAGGCAGACCACGGTGTAAACCACAAAAATGTGGGTCATACACACTATGCTCTTGCTGAAAGAGTCATGAAATAGAAACTTCAAATAGCAAACCGAATATTTCCAAACAGCCATATGCAACTGAATGTCATATTGGATTTATTTCTGGATATCTAATTCTACAGAAATACACTGTATTTTTATTTTTACTTTGTGAAAACAGGTACATAGTAGAACAGTTTATGCCCTAGTTATATAAATAACTGTGTAACAAACAATAGTTCAGCATATTATAGCTATGGCTATGTCAACATTGCTGAGTCATCGCTGATATAAACAGTACCTTTTGGCTGTTCGTTTAACAGTTAAATTCAGCCGCAGACTCAACAAATGGCTCTTGACTGCCGAGTGTTCTGTCACGGCAGCACACTTGTATGTGTGGATGTTTCAGAAACAAACATTGAGAGAAGCCCCGGTTCTACGACACAGAAACTCAACATTTAATTCTGTGACACTAAAAAAAATGAACATTTTAAACTTACCTCCTATATCTGGTCGCAGTTTGTTGTCATAGCCATCAAGTAGGCTGTTCAAAATGTGCGTGACATCGCTCTCGTACACTTTGGATGTCAAAACCCATGTTTTGTTGGT
The DNA here is from genome assembly GCA_900497675.1 of Arapaima gigas. NCBI lineage: Eukaryota > Metazoa > Chordata > Actinopteri > Osteoglossiformes > Osteoglossidae > Arapaima > Arapaima gigas. Next base: position 183,423 of record UFQX01000723.1, on the reverse strand, counting down.
CCCCTCATCGTCATCATTTTCAACTTGGAAAGACCTGATGAGGAAAAAAGTGTAGGTGAAAAATGTCCGGTCGAACCTTTTAAAAGAATTCCACATTTGTCCATTATTTACTGTTGCCAAAATTCTCAAGTTGCTTAACAGTTTGTCCAACGTCGGCTACTCAAACCCAGTCAGATTTATAGCAGTCGCAATTTACATTTCCCCCTCAGTGAAAACATTAAAATAATCCCCAACTCCAACTTCAAATCATATGCGTACATTTTAGTAACTCAGTACATTTTCGGTGACAGATATTCATTAAACTAGATGCTTGGAAAGAAATAAAACAAAACACTAGTGGAAAAAAGGTGAGTGGGACAATGCTAATGTTTAAAATATTAGTATAAATCACATGGTACGATTTGCTAAAACTGCCAAAAAAGCTTTGAAAGGAAAAAATGGCCTTTGAAGGACAGTCTTCTGAAGAATAAAGCAGACTGATCATATGTTCTATACTCCTTAAAGGAAAATCGTGAGAGTTTGTGGAGGAGCCAACGGTAAACCTAGCTCACACCTCTTAAAACATTGGCCCATTCCTTCCTCAATCACTTTGCTTTCATTTTTTTGCAACCATTTCATTTCTTTTCATTATTTTCACAGTTTCCTTCTGGCTGTCAGGGCTCATCTGAGTGGCTGCGTCGAGCTGCCTAACCTGAGAGATGACAGCAGAGTGTCTGCTTGAATTAGGATGACTTGAGAGCATCTTAATGAATATTTTCTACTTCTTGTTAACTTGTTGTATATGTGGCGTATTGAATGAACTATCTCTGCAGGGGAAAAATATTGATGTAGGACAAACACAGACTTAGTTTTCCAGAGTGCACTCAAAAATGGAGATGCAAGATGTAATTCGGTTTTGCGAAAATGTGTAAAACGGGTCTTTTTACAACTCTTACCCTTTAAACGTCGTGTGTACTGTTTTTTTTTTCTGCAGAGACTGTTAATAATTATGAAATGACTGAAAACGTTCCGTAAAGTCATCTGCAATATTAACAATGTGAGAAGTTAAATGGAACATATTTTATTAAAAGCATAGTTTGGACAGAAGTTCAACAGGTTCCTGAATTTGTAGTCAAATGATTTTGGAACAATTCGGCTGTTTTCAACAGTCAGCAATATAACAATGATGACATTATTTAAATTTCACAACTCATAATTGTTGCAAGGATTTACAGAGCAATTTGCCCAGTGAAACAGCTGCAAACGCTGCAATGGAAAGTCATTTTTCTTGAAATTCACAACTTAATAATGGTACTACAGTAAGATGCGACAAGCACACACTCACCTTTCCTTTTAGCTCAAACTGTTTATTGCTTTTTTAACTGCTGATGCAGTTGCTGTCTATAAATCTTATTATATGAGCGCAGGCCAAGTGGGGAGTGGCAGAGCAGATGTGAAATATGTTGTCCACGTCCCAGGCCTGAATGTTACCCCTTATGAAAAAAGGTACCCAAGACCATCTCAAATAAAACAGCTTTTTTCCATTTCTCGCTCAAGGAATCTACATTGCAGTTAACTTCATTATTAGCTGATGCAAATATTTTAACACGGGCGACTTTATTTCAAGCTAAATTTATATGGAATATATGGTGTGGAATCCAACGCTGTCTACAGAAATACCCAACATAAGCCAGTCCAGATAAGCAAATATGGATTTTTCCTCCATGCTCCCACACTGAACAAAGTTGAGAAGGGAAAATTTTTAAGAGACTATAATGCCTTTTTTTCCCCCTGCTGGGCAGCTCAATATCCTCACACAAGTAGCTCTCACTATTATTAAGTTCTGCTTTTTTGTTTTCATGTATACTGCTCCACTGATACAACTGACTGGGTTATACTCTGCCAAGTGAAAGGAGGAGTCATCCACCCAAACACTCAGTGTGTGTCATGGTGGTCCTGAGCCTATCCTGCAAATCACAGGCAACAGGGCAAGGTACTTCCACACACAGTCACAAATCCCCTAAGGGCAATTTGGTGTCACTGATTCACATGAAACACCTGTCTTTGGACTGCAGGAGGAAAACTAATACCCGGGAAGAACCCCACACTAACACGAGGAGAATATGTTAGCGCCACAAAAAGCAAGTTGGATTTACACAGACATCCAGACCTATGGCTCTCCTCACCATCACGCCGCATGTTTTTAAGAAATGATGCAGCATTTTGTGTATCCAGGGAAATTAGATATGATAAAACTTTATTAGTGTCTTCAGGGAAATTCACAAAAAAATGCATATTAATATTTATAACTGTAATCATAGTTCACAAAAAATGAACACTTTTAGCAAAATATGTAGCCATCCACCCTTTTCGTACACTTACCTTTATTCAATGCAATTTTAACAGATGCGACAAAAAAATTTTTAAAAAAAAGATATATTTTTACACAAACAACAGCAGGGCAACAAATGACAGATCTGTATCTACTCACAATTTGGATGAGCTTAAGGATACAGGATATCATACCTAAGGATATCATTCTACAAAGACACTGATTTTACTTAAATCTGTCAAATCTAGTCAAATTGCAAGCCTTTAGACAGCAATTTTCTAAACAGATTTCTGCAACACAGGTAAGTGCAAACTGATGTTCAAACAAAGTTTACCAGACAAAGGGAAGCTGTTGAGAATCACAAAATCTCCATGTTTTAGCACATGGGAAAATCTGCTGAATTAAACTGTTTTTATCTCAGACAAGATTGACGTTGGCTGACAAAATGAGACCTTCATGAGAAAAAGACCATTAGCATGAATCTTATAAAGGGTCATTTTCAAAAGTAAAAAGAAAAAAATTTAAATTCAAATGAAATGACCTAATGATATTACTGGACTGGCATTTGTCTCATGTGCTGAACTGTTTAGACCTATACACTGATGTGCAGAATATGTCCAAATTTTGGAAGCAAATATTTTTACCAGTTGCAGTATGTACGTCTGCCAAGACAAAAATATTATTTAATGTTATCAGCATTAACTTCTCTGTTCGTAGTTATTTCTATTTCTGGAGATGAATCATATACCAGATGTATACAAGCGCATCCCTGCCATCTCCGTATGGAGCTAAAAGAGGAGCAACACGCCTCTGTTGAAGTATTCTCAAAAAAAGCAAAGTGCATTTAAGAATGTCCAGAAACAAATGGCTAGCTTTCATTTCCACATTTTTCTTCAACATTCACTTGTACATTGCCATAACTGTTGGCAGACAGATTGGCTTTAACACACCTGCCTGGATTTAAGACTTCTTGACAGACAGGTTACAAGCAAGTGTGAGCGAGCAGTTTCAAATCCAGGCAACTCTCATATTCCAATGGATCTCCTGAGGGCACATTTCGTACGTCCTTTATATGGGCCTTTGCAGAAGTCCATTTGAAATCCAAAACAATTAAATTTGCCTATAATTCTTTCATTGTCAATGCGTTCTACGCTAAAGACAATGATTGTGGGGCTGTGGTGGATAATTTTGTTGAGCAGAGCAATAACGGTTTTTCAAGTGAAGTGTCAAAACGCAAATATATGGTTCCTGACTTTAAAAGGAAAGCGCCAATTACCGAAGCAAAAATATTACTGGCGAGCAAGAAATTGGATTTGTAGTAGCTGTATTTAGCTGCTGTATCAGTAACCAATATCCTGCCACTGCTGCGGCCAATGATTTAACCTTTGAGGACAGCAGAGGTGCTCTACGGCTTCAGTTTAAGGGTACGTCTTAGAGTATAAATGAAATATGCTTTAGAACTTGTCGCGACGCCATGGTTTGGCAGTTTGAATGCACAGTACGCACCGCAAACACATAAAATAAAATCGCAAAACCTCGTAAACGAGTTTAAACGGGGGTGTCGGGAAGCGAGGTGAACGGTTCGTGTCTACAGTAAACGCAGTGTGGAAGTCTGCAGCATTTACTGTCAAAACCACCATCTGGTTTCTTTGTCCAGATCGTCAACTTATGTTACCTAAACGCAAGAGTAATGAAATCATTTATTGACACCGCAATTAATCTGCTACATTTGCATAAGTAATCTGTTCAATAAACAAGCTTCAGTACATTTTGTACGCACTCCTGCTTAATTGTGCTAAATCATTTATGTGCAGTGCACCTATTTGCAAAGCAATTTTCTTTTCTGGCTTAATAAAGGAAAGTTAAAGTTAAGCTAATGACCAGTGTCACCTGACCTGTAATTTATGGCTCCGTGTTTGGCTCCAGCACCAGGGGGCTGATGAACGTAACCGTGTGGCACAGTTGCTAAGAGACCGGGTTTGTGACCCAAAATCTTGCAGGTTCAAATTCCAGGAAGGGGAGCAACTGTCTTGCCCGGGAGAAAAGTAATTAACCTGAGCTGCACAGGTAAATATCCCACTACATGCACAGGTGACAGTAGGAATAACGTGAACGCAGGCAAAGTTAATTTTGTCAAATAACCAACCCAACACCTGGATGTATTACTAGTAAAAAAATAAATAAATAAAAACACTCTTTAATGTATTGGCTGTCATTATCATTAACAACCTGGCATCTGCTATTTAAAACATGAATTCAAATGACCAGCTGTTATCTGGCTAATACCTCTGTGATGCGTCTGGGTTTGTCTTTAAGAATAAGAGGTTCAAGGTTCGTTTAACTGTCAACCTGCCTTATACTGATGCACAAGAGAGAATGAAACGTAGTTGCTTCTGGCCCGTGGTGCACAACGCACTGAAAAGACCACATGACGACACAAGACGACACAGACAAATTGAATACATAAATACATGAATGAGTGAGCAAATCACAATAAATAACACATACATAAGATGATAGTTAGATCAATAAAACGATGAATAACAAATAAGGTAAGAATGAAGGCAAACAGGCAGCAGTGATGGTACAGTGGGGAGTCAGTGGCAAAAACATGGGGGCATTAAAGCAATGTTTTTACAGTTAATAATGGTCTCAAAGGTATTAGGTCACATCCAGGAGGGTGCCATAGGTGTGGAGTTTACAATTTTTTTAGGGTTTAAAATTACACTAATTCCGCAATGAGTGATGTTTAAGCCCAAGGGACACAAGCATGAAGGTTATGCTCCTCTTTGGGTTTGATTCATCTTTGAAGTACTAGGTTATCTGACTGCTTAAGAAGTTTAATCTTACAATAAGAGCCACGAAAAGGCCACAAAAGCCCTAGGACTGCATATCCTCAGCCCTGTGTTACACCCTCCTTTCATAACATAACAATTTTAAGACTTTTTTTTCTAGTAACAAGAAAATTTACATTCCCGCATGCATTAGCACTTGTGCAGAAATGATTCTAATGTGGAATGACAAGCAGGTTTAGACAGGCCTCTGTAACATGAAAAGGTGGCTACAACGCGCAGGTTCTGTTATCTTTGCTGTAGGAGTAGGGGATACACCTTAATCCAGCAAAAGTGGGCAGTTGTTAGTCATATCACTACACTTCCACACTTCAAGAGGCGAACGATATTACAGCATCGAAACTACGTACACGATAAAAACAACACACTTGACTTTGTGGTATGCACTGATGCATACGCCTACCACGGATACAGAGCGAGGCCAAAGGCTGCCATTAAGTTTTAAAATTAACTGAAGACTAAAGGCTGAAGAACACACAGTGAAAAGTTCAGCTCTCAGAAACTAATGTACCGTCCATAAACAGATGGCCCACGATGCTACGATCAACAGCAGTGTTTTGACAGAACTAAACACACTTGATGGTATGACTTTCACCACGTAAGTATCTCAGATTTTCAGTCACTTGTCATATACGACTTATGTGAGGAGCAAAACCATTACACAACTTGCTGGGTAAGGTAAAGATACTGTTGGCCCAACAGTTAGCAGTCAAGGGTCAAATACAGAACATCGTGTTAGATGTTTCAGGTGTTGGACTGTCAAACAAAGCAGAATTTAGGAGATAAGGGCACATCGATGCCATCACAGCATCCTCATAAGGAGAAGTTCAGTGGAAGTGATTACTGCGTTATTATGCCATATGCTCTGGTCAGACGCTTTTGCATTTCTTGTGCTTAAAAGACACACGGCACGCGCTGCCAGGGGTGAGACGCCGGTTTTCAGTCGATTAAGGTTGGCTCAACTAGGGCGATTCATGGCGGATTCATGGCGGATCACAAGAGGTGATGAAAAGATCATTTACTCTATCACCGCGACAGTAAACCAGCAAAACGTCTGGGGTTAATTTCCGAAGACTATTATAAAATTACGATGACCGTGATCTCTCTGTCTTCTCATCTGGAATGTTGCACTGCTTTGAAGAAAAAGACCCTGTCCGGTTAATTAGGCGACAGCAAAATGTTATTAACCTTTATTTAGCTGACGTGTTTGTCCAATGTTTTACAAACAACTTCACAATGATTTACTCATTTATACAGCAGGGTGTTCTTACTACGGTAAAAATAGACAAGCAACTTGCTCAAGGCCACCACAGTACAAATGGGGGTATGAACCAGAACCCTACAGACTCCAGAATTCAAGCAGCACTTACGTGGTTCCATTATGTGGTGTTATTTACTTTCATCGTTTGCCTAGCAACCAGGACTGCTGGGTAAAAACAACAGAATGGAGCATTCAGGAAGTAGAATTATGGGTTATTATTCTATTTCCTTTCATCTGAAGTGTTTAGGTATTGCACGTAGGGACTGCGAAGGCCATAAACACAAGCGTGACTGTTCTTAAATCTGTTGTTAATGCACTACAATGTAAGCAAATGAGTCTCATTATTCGTCATCAGAATTCAATTTATTATACAAGCGGAGAATTACTTTGCTAATAATTAGCCATTGTCTTATATAGTCTGCATGAAAAGTACAAGAATACAATACCTCCCTCCAAGTAACCTTGACTGCCACAACCAAACACGCGTGGAATTGTCAGATGTTAAAACTCTGCTCTGTAGGAGGTTTAAATCACCAAACACACTGTTCCAAAGTGCGTTTTTCAGTATTTAACCGGGATATGTTAAAACATAAAGACACAAGCGGGCTTCCTGGAAGAAAACGCACGTACAGACACACACGCTCACAAGTTAAGCAGCAATTCTTATTGGAGAAATGAGAAAATGGTCTGCAAAGTCTTGGGTTTGAATATTTTTCACACTGAAAGCTTATTACCAAACAATTCTGAAAAGTCAGAACAAGAAAGCTGAAGAAACGTCATTTTTGTTTACTTTAATCTCTTCTCATAATATGTGTCTGTATTGTAACATATTTCCCTGACGGTGTTCTTGCATATGTTATCGGTTCTCTTTTTTTGCACTGTATTCTGCATTGTTCAAAGAAAAAGCAGCAGGTCTAAGGAAGGAAAGGAAGTGAGGAAAACGTGACGGTTCCTGAAAACTAAACCATTTCCCTAAACGTCCAAGAGACAAGCAAAATTCCACATGCAGCGAAAGCACCAAGTGCTCGACCTGCGCGCTGAGATTTTAAAAATACACACCAATTGTGCCAATCAAAAGTAGTTAATTCACACCTGAGTTTACTGCAAAAATGTGCAAGGGTGCGAGACGTAATACCTTCTAAGATGTCATGTGGACACCTGGTGAAAAGCACCATATTTATTGCCCGTTCGGTCGGTTAATAATATCCTGGTTGAGAAGACAGAGAAAAACCAGAAGTCACAACGAATGTTAACGTCTTTAAACGCATATTTCAGAAGAAGGCTAACTGCCATATATATAAACACTGGAATAAGGTGCTGTTTTGGTGGCACATCACACACACCAACCCAGGAGGGAAAAGGGCCGTTCTTTAAGGGAAGCGGGAGATGTTGCACTAGTTTCTGCACTGACAGGAGATCACTTTACTAGCTAACATCGCACATCTGGTGCAGATGTTGCCTATGTAGGCCGCGGGGGTGGCACGGCCCCCCTTCGGGCAGCTGGCGGAAGGTTCTCTGGCATTTTGGAACAAGGGCTGCTGATGCTGCAGCCAGTGTGTATGAAGGTGTGCGAAGGAAGGGAAGGAGAGGCTCCTGTGCGACCCGCTGTTTCTTAAAGTTGTGCCCAAGACTCGGTCCTTCCTTCACACACCTCCAAACACGCCGGTTGCACCGCGAAGCAGCATCCACAGCACCACAAAAGCAAAATCAACAATCCTCTTATTTTACATTATTATCACTATAAAACCTTCGTTGTGGTCTGAAGCTGAGACGTTTTAAACCTTACTGTCGAACCCCTCCCCCCGTCCCCTCTGGCTCCACGCTGGTGTGTCAGGTGTGTATTGCTCGGGACGGCGGCCTGGCAGTGGAGCCACGCAGGAGTCACGCAAATGGAGGGGCTGCTTCTTTCCGCGCAAAAGTTGCGCAGGGAACCGCGCGCCGGCATTTTGTCTGGGCAGCACAGGAAGCGGCTCGAGCCGCAGGCGCTGCGGCTTCACGCGCCACCGCTGTAGCGACCGCGCAGCCGCTGAGGTCCTGAGGTGGCCGCTTACTAACCGTTTAATTCACCCCAAAACGCATTATTGGTGACAGAAAAATAATAATTGAAAAATACTCCTGTTCGCATACCGACACACGGAACCGACACAAATAACGCAAGGTGTGAAATGCGTTGGACGCCGTTTCTGTCCCGCGGCCACAGAGAAGCAAAATAACGACACCATTTTACGGGCGCAGAAGGAGCTCGCGCGGCGGGGAAGCGATGCACTGGGCGCCCCTGTCGGATTATAGACGAGATGGCTGCAATCCGCACACTTCCACGCAGTCGGCGTCTTACCTTGCGGGGAGGTGCGCCGTGAGGAACAGCCAGAGCGCGAGCCGCACGGCGCAGGCGGGCTTCGGCGCTGCCGGCGCTCGGTCCCGCGGAGCCACGGTCGCCATGACCACCATGTTCCCTGCCTGTCGCTCGCGCTTACCGCAGGATGCTCGCGTGCCCGTGTTCACTGCCTCTGCTCCGCGTCGATCATCACGCACACGGCCGCTGTAATCTGCATTTGGCGGCTCTGGAAGGAGCCGAGACGAGCGTCAAAGCCAGAGCGCGCGTCTGCGGGATAGTGGAGGAAAAAAATTGCAAAATTATATAAATGCAAAGGGAAAAAAAAAAAAATCACAGCCTAAAATCCGGCAGTGGGAAATAATATTAGAGCTTGTGTCTGAATGCAGATTACGTGCGGGGGGTCAAAGAGGAGCTCGTGCACGTTGCTGCGGCGCAGATCAACACATGCGTGATGCGGTGCCTCGGCGCGCGAGGGGGGGATGCGGTGCAGGAAGCGCTCACTTTGTCCACAGTTTGTGGAAGAGCGGCGCCAAGACACGACAGCGCACAGAGCGGGAAAAGCCTCGCTGTCGCTCCCTGCTCTGCGGTGTAGCTGCGGCGTTAGTGTGAGGCACATGTTGCGTGACAAGACACAGGTGCCGCGTGCAGTAAGTGTCGCTCAGGGGGCAGCGATAAATCAGCGCGACACTAAGACCGCATCGCTCACCTTGCTTGCTGTTTCTATATTTCGGTTCTATTTGTTGCACATTCCGCCTGATTTGTCTGTTAATTTTCTTAAATCCTTAATATGTCGTCAGAGCCACGCGCCGTTTGGTGTAAACAGCCGATCTTTGTTCCGCAATTCACGGTTAAATCAGAATTTTTTACTCGTGTCTTGGTTCGGCTCAGTGATTCAAATCCTTTGGTCAACATTATGTTGAACTTAACAGTTTTGCTGAAGAAAGATTAACCGCTCCGTTCTCGAAAGTTCTCCTCGGCTGCGATATGAGCGAACAGGACGGTCTCGAGGTCGTGCGCCTTCAGCACCTCGGAGAGACCCCCAAAGGTGACAATGTTCAGGTGACATTTGACCTCTAACTGTTCGTGTCATTTTAATTTTCAACTTGACTCGCTCTTTTTTTTTATCGTCACCCTTCGATAAAGAACAATCTCTTGTCTAACTTTCGAGAAACTTCGCGTTTTATGCTCCTGCCCATAAATAAATGCGTCGCAAACATTTCCCGAATAGAGGCGGACAGAAACGTTCACATCGTCGGCATATTTATCTGGAGATATTTTTATGTTTTTATGCTTCACATATGACATTATTCATGTATTGCAACAATGCATGTGACCCCCCCCCCTCCCCCCCATGAGGAAGTAGAGAAAAAAATATCATTTGTTGAGCAAATTTTCTGAAGTTGTCTGACTCATCATGACAGAACATTCACAATCCCTTAAATTTTGCCAAAGGGAGAGTTAAAAATAGTCGAGGGATTAAAACTATTCATGCTTTTGGGACTGTCTGCATGTCTGTGACGTCAAGCGGAGGATCACGTTTCACACCGTGGCGGCGTGTTGTTGGGATAAGACAGGCGTCCGCGGTGGGGAGTGGGCCCGTGACAACGGTGCGGCATCCATCCAAAGCGATGCTGCGCCTGCATCCGCTTCCCTCTCCCAGGATGCGGGTTCGACTAGATCTTTCGTGCAAAGCCAGTAGGAAATGTTGCTGGAAGTCTTTTGGAGGCTTTGTCAGTTTTAGTCTTTGTGCCGCGTGACTGAAACTTGACACAGGTTTGCATTTTAGCAAGGGGGGGGGGGGGGGACCACTGAACTGCCCTTAGAGAGAAAACGCTGTTGGAGGAACTTACTAACAAGAGGTGATAACCTTAATCCACCCGGAAAATAAAAAGTGTCATATGTGCCCAAAAACCTGAGCGCAACTCGGTTATATAATCACTTTGGTGGGTTACCGTAAGGACACATATATTGTTTTCTCATTCTTTTCTGCGTCTGCGACGTAACAGGGTAATACAGGTATCCAAGCCTAGAAGTTACCGTGTTATTTGTAACGTGTCAATGTGTGGATCTTATTTCTTTATTCTGTTTCATACCACACATGACTTGCATATCTAACCCATCGATGAGCACTTTTATTTCAAAAAAGTCACCATTTCCTCGTGTTTAACTGTTACACAAAACAATTTGTGCAAAATGCTGATATTAGTGAGAGCTGTCAGTTTCTGTACTTAGTTTCCATTTTTAAACGGTCCAAATGCAATTTCTCAGCTGCGCCTGCAGCCTTCTTTCAAATGTCAGCTTTGCAAATTATGTGCCTGACATGTGAAACGGTAAGAGTTTTAGGTCATGTTTCACCGCCACAATACTTGCAGCGACGGAAAATAAATTTAGACCGATCGCAACACTAAACATCAAATTTCATGTTTATATAACTAAGCAAGTTGCAGGTTGCAATGACCTGGAAAATCACACGGGTTCAAATGAACTGAAATCGCTCCAGTTTGAGGCAGGTTTCATATCTAATAAGTAACGATTGCAACCGGTTGTGGTTTTGTTTTTTATTTATGTATTTATTTTCAGAGTTTTTATTTTTCAGCGGCATGGAAATCAAAGCTTTTTCACTTGTGGAATAGCACAGGACAAAACTAAAGCTGTTTTAAGGCCCCGATTTCAGGACACCGTGGGACACCTCAGTCCTTCTCCGTGTCCCCGGTCGAGGTTTTGTCCTTCTGCGGGACGCGCAGATCACAGAGCGCTGGGTTAGGGGCCGTCATTAGCAGAAAGACCCCTTTCTGTTCACCTCAGCGCTACTTGAACAACGCAGCTCTCCGGTTTGCTGCGCGCGGATTTCAAAGGGCTTCGCGCAGCCAGGTGACGGCTGCTTGGGGGCACCTTGTTGGAGATTCACAGTTGACTTTGCGGTCGAGTTCATCGCATCTCTGAAGTCCGTCTGGTATGTTTTTGTCACCGCTGACGTGCCCAACCGCTGAATTTCTTAGGCCAGAATAAGACATTTGAGAATTTCTGAAGGAAAATCACCTGGCTGTTTGTTTTTTTTTTACAACGTTTTTTTTTGTAACTGTTCTTATTCAGCTGTATTTTTAAAAAATGATATGCACTGTGTGGAAGTTTAAAATGCAAGTAAACACCAAATATGTTCTGTATCCCAAAGGAGGTTTGGAGGATCTTCTGCCTTTTCATAGGGAAAGTCAAGCACTACTTATAAACAGAAAGTGTAAAGTTGTTTTTTTAAGAGAGGAATCCCACACTCATTTTTTCATTTCATTTATTAAAATTATTAATTATTATTAGTGTAGCACAGCGGCTAAAGACGCCACCTTTCACTAGAAGTAGCACCCTGGAGAGGCTTACTTATCCTAAAATGTTTCAGCAAAAAATAGACTACAACTTGCTGCAATCTGTAAACCATTTTATAGGACTTAAAATACAAAGATAACAGTGAAAGACACTTTTTCTGTTGCATTTGTAGATGTATTAATTTAACCGACCCCCCCCCCCCCCAGTGTTACGCCCGTGCACCACNTGCCCCCCCCCCCCCCCGCCCCCCCGGGGGGTTTTTTTAACCCCCCCCCCCCCCCCCCCCAGTGTTACGCCCGTGCACCACGTGGGGCACAGTTATTCAGCCGTTCGTGAAACAGGGTAATTCAGAAGCAGATCCGGGTAAGTTAGGGGTATTGCAGATGGAGCAGGGAGACCTCTCGGTGGAAGTAAGTCGAATTATTCACTCCCTGCTGTCCAGGTTTCCCAAAACGTTTTTCTCATAATTTGTAATATTTCCACTTTTCCACTGTGAAACACAACACCCACGCGGAGTGAAGTGGCGCCAACACCGGCGAGCACATGCTCCGGGGTGCTCCTTCACCACGCGTGGAGAACACTTGTTTATCCAGCTCCAGCTGAGCACAAGTGGCTTTAGGAATTACAAAGTTGGGGGGGGGGGGGGTCCCCAGTCCTCATAGCCACCACAGGGAACACAGGTCAGTGGAGACCCTTGGACCTTCACACCAGAGGGACACAGCAGGGACTCGACTGTGTGTCTCTGCCTAAAGGGGCCGGGTGACTTATTGATGTTCCGCGGTGGAGGCCCTGTTACCTTTAACCAGTATTTTTCTCCGCTCTGAAATGTTAGACATTCGTCGCCGTAGTCGCTGACATAACATTTTTCTAAATGCCAGTTCTGCCATGTCGTCTGCTGTTGGGGTTTGGGTGAGGATCCTGGTTACGGTTTATGGTTAGGATAATGGTTAGTAGGGTAAAGTTGGCCTCAGAACCACTGTAACCCTGTATTGGACATTTCATAGATGTTAATGGATCATCTCCTATACTTACAGATATTTTTTGAAATGACATGAGTGTCCAAGACATTGTACACCGTTTACGATCAACTTCACATTTCTTACAAACTGTTATTTTCCCTCACACAGATAAACAGTGTAAGCAGGACTCGAGAAAGACACCGGGAAGATTCCACTGGTGATATCTAAGCTGTTTGGAAGGCCTTTTCACAAGCGAATGCGTTGTACAAAGCATCGTTTTCACATTAAAAATACTTGTCTGTCAAGGAGCACAGGCACAAAATCTTTGTCCGGCCCGGGTATTTTTTTAATTTTTTTTAAATCTAATCTTGAAAAACTGGTAACTGACACAAATGAATAGAGTACAGGGACTTTTTTACAGTCAACAAAGGTCCTGTTATTCTGTCATTAATAGACCACTTTTATTTTATAAACAAAAAACTTGACTCGTAGATCCGTAGATTAAGTTTTATTTAACTTTTGATGAGTAAAATAATGGTAATAATATTTCGTGCATTCATCCATAACCATCTTGTAAGGCTTCAGGGGGGCTGGAACATAGCGCCACAGACACTGAGTCCAATGCTATGAATCTTCACCCTGGATCGGATGCCAGTCCATCACAAAGTGGCTACAGACAGTTTATGGTGACCAACAAATCTGAAAAAACATACCTTTGCACTGTGGGAGGAAAGGAACGAAGGCCCCGGGGGGCACTTTCAAACTCCGCCGGATTCGAACCCACGTTCCGAACAGCCCGGACGCCGTGAACAAAGCTTGATTCCTAAAACGTCTGAATTCCCAAAATGGTCCCAAAGCACCTACTGTGGGAGAAGTAAAAAAGACCACTTGATTGTTAAAGTGAAACAGTATAAAGGTGTTTATATTTGGTTTGTTTGCAGCGCTTCCTCCTTTTTCTCACCTTGTTTCCATCTAGAATCTTCTGGGCATTATTTCTGCCCTCTGACTGTGTTTAACACTAGGAGATGATTTAACCTGCGCCTGGGTACTAAGCCTAACTATGTTAGGAGGGTCCCAAAGGTGGATAATGTCTCTTTTTTCAGGTTAAAATGATGTGCAGCCTTTTCCATCCATTGTTTTCAAAATCTTGAACATTTTTTTTTCTTTTAAAGAACATTATTTTGTGCCTACATTAAACTGACTGAAACAAGGCAGGTACATAAACAGAAACACAAGAACTCGAGTGACTCGCCTGACTAAGTGCTGTCAGCTACTAATATACTGAAGAGGCCAGTACCTGTTCTCTGGATCGCAAAGAAATACGTTTAAAACTTGGGAATTTTTTAAAAAATCGTACAGCTACTCGTTTCCCCTAAAACTTGGCGCTGACGTAGAGATCCCGGGGATGTGTCGCTGCTANAGCTACTAATATACTGAAGAGGCCAGTACCTGTTCTCTGGATCGCAAAGAAATACGTTTAAAACTTGGGAATTTTTAAAAAAATCGTACAGCTACTCGTTTCCCCTAAAACTTGGCGCTGACGTAGAGATCCCGGGGATGTGTCGCTGCTGTTTTTACCCCGCAACAGTTCTCTTCAAGCAGATATGAAGTGCCTTCCTTACCCATCCTCCTGGCTGGAAGGTGTGTGTGTGTTTTTTTTTGTGCAAAGTAACCGACTACGATGAACCCAACGGTGGTTTCAAGTGCTCCGTAATGAACCTGTTTTCCACTAAGATATTCAGGACTCCGAGTGTCACGTGTCTGCGGACGGTGTGCCGGATCGCCCCCCCAAGTCTGCACTTTTGACCGCTTCTCTCTGTCCTTCTCCTAAACGCTGCTGCGCCGAGACCTGCGTCCCGCCGAGGATGAATAAGAACCAGAAGGTTAGAATCTGAAAGCCCGTACAAAGGTTCAGCTATTAAAGCCCATCTAAAGAATACTATTTTATAGCAGTCTGATATCGGAATGTATTGCGGCGTACAGATCTCGAGTTAAAAATTGCTTGTCACAGATGAGAGGGGGGCACATTAGATTTCACTGAAAGCGGTGGGGATTATTTCGCCCCTTTCTTTGTCGATGCACTGTGCTATTATAGATTTGTCATGTATACTGGTTATTCATGCAGGAGAATGACTTTCTAGAACGCGCTGCTTTTGATTGCAATCTATTCATTCATAATTCATACATTCCCCCGCAGGGTTTTTTTGCTCCAATTTAGTTGTCCTCGGTTGTCGCCGTCCCTCGCCGCCCTCTCCTGCCGCACCAGGAAGCCCACGTCGACGCTCCTGTCAGGTGACGCCGTTTCTCCAGTCGCACTGACGGCCGTGTGGGGCGCCGGGGGGAGGGGGGGCGTCTCTCACAGTTCGGCCAGATAAGTCGTGTGTCAGTCAGCCTGGAATCCCTGACTGCTTTTCCGAGGGTAAAGCAGTGTCTTCCCGGGAGGATCGCGATGACAAGTCACTCCAAACAAATGACAAAGGTCTCAATGAGAAAGCGGAGGCAGAAAGAGTGGACTGCTGTGATCGAACACCTTATATTGTCCTTACTTGTGTTGCACAAATATACTGCATGGCTTTACCTCCAGGTTTGGAAACCAGTATTTTCTGGACCTGCATATGATATAAAATTGAATCGAGGCGATAGATAACTGTGTTAAAAAAAAACGCTCTGCTGCTTGGGAGATAAACCTTAACTGGTCTTAGGGTTCGTAATATTTAACTAACATTTTGTGGTGTGGATGGATTTGAGGATGGTTTGTTAATAGTTCTGAAATAGTTCTGGCTTCTCCCACAGAAGAGCGGCAGAAATTTTTGGTCCACAGACTTTTTACTTGCCAAAGGAACTGGAGAGTTTCGGCGAAAGACGTACGCTGCGTCTTCGGGCGGAGACACGTTCTGCAAAAGCTTGGTCGTCTAATCTACTTCTGAAGTAGGTTAGATGACCTTACATTTCGTTTTGTTCAGCACAGCGAGCGATTCGGGGAGGTTCTGTAGTTGAAGTTCTAATGGCTGTTTTTTGTGCTGCACAGATTGCTTTTCTTTGTGTAAAGACTTAGCTTGAGCAAAGCTTCTTAGCTTTGTGTAGAAACCGCTGAAGCAAATACTTATATATTTGGATAAACTTTTCACTCTTTACAGTACATGCAGTCGCCTTTAGCAGATGGACTTCTTCCCCAGCCTTGCAGGAGAACTTGCAGAACCAGATGAGAAGACACATTTCTGGTGAGTTTAAGTGTGACAAATGTAAATTTGACCAGATGAAAATTTTGATCTGGAGCCATCGCCATACTTGGATTGACGTTATTTCCATGCGCTCAACACATCTTCAGTGAGAATATCAGTTGAGAACAAATTATAACTCTGGAAAAGTCCTGTGCAGAATCTCAAATTCACGAATGAGGGGGATTAGGAGCTCTGAAAAAGACACGAGACCACCAAACAACGAAATTATATTACGAAAAGGTCAGTAACAAACTGAATTAAGTAAAATAGTGTACGGGAAAAGGGCAATAAGAAATTATATTAAGAGTCAAAATTGAATGAATCTCGCAAAGCCCATTTCTACAGTATAACCGTACTTTTTTTAAAATTGCCCCAAGGCACAGATTTGCAGCTATAACACAAACTAAGTGAAACTAAGTGCAAACTTTGTGGTCTTTTTGAAACTACCGTAGTATCTGTTAATGTACAAAGAGAAAATACAATATGTGACAACAGACAGAATTATTTATTCAGTGCACCGGGAGACTGGATAACAGCCACTTTGTGCCGCTGATCCTCTCACCAGGCCCTACAAGAAGTGGGCCAGCAGGGCCAACCTGGAACTGTAACTATGGATAAGGATAAGGAATCATGTAATTCCATACAGTTTATAGCATTTGTGATGGGTATATATTTTACAAATGCTCTCGTACACAACATTGTGTGAAATGACGGGCTGTAAACTACAACCCTTGGGCTTCACTTCAGACACGCCTGCTCTAGACTCTTCAGAACATTTCAGAACTAAGTACTGGCAGTACTAGAGAAACATTTGAGAGACTTCATTACATTTATGTTTGTTGTTTTCATTGATGCTCTCTGTTTTTGGAAGGCAATTTAATCTATAAAACTTCTATCCAGCCAACGGCCTGCCATTAGCTATAAGTCAACATTTTTCCTCAGTCAACTAGCTTACATTCTGTGTCAGTCTTAAGGAAGCACTTTCTAGGCAGCTAAATCGCGTAGCTGACGTCAATATTGACAGCTATGTGTAGCTTAGGGTACCAAACATCATAAATGTAATGTCCATCCATCCATCCATCCATCAATCCATCCATTACTGTTAACCACCAATTCCTGAGCCGGGTCGCAGCAGTCGATAGCTTGTCCTGGAATCACTGGGTGCTAGGCCATGAAACAACCCCTTGATGGATAAATTTAATTTGAGTATATATTTATTGTTAAATCAAGTTTCCTTTCTGTTTTTTGGAAAAGTACAATTCTAAAACCACTTTAAATCTAGATATAAAAAAATACACTTACATGTGACTGTATGAAATGCAATCTTAAGTGTTCGCTGAAAGCACAGCATATACACCTGTGCCTCGTGTTACAAAAGTCCGAATTACAGATTATTGAAGGTGCCTTTTTTAAAATTTTGTTTGTTTCTTTGTTTGTTTAATAATTTTTCATGCGGATAAAAATTCTCTCTTCTGTCTGTCCATTCAGTATCCTCAACCACTTGGTGAGGGAGCTGTTGCAGAGTGAAAATGACCTACGTTTCTAACTTGTGTCACTAGAGGGCAGTAAAACACACTCAGAAGGGGGCAGGGAGGAAGGGTGTGAACAAATAGTCCGCTATTACTGTTCTTGATGTTAGAGACAGGTCACCAGATTTTATCAAAGATGTTTATTTGGGCCTGTGGTGGACTGGCGTCTCAACCAGGAGGTGGTTTTATACCCAAATGCCCAATGATTCCGTTTCACTGCCCACAATTTTTCCAGAGATATTATACATGAAGTATCTGAAAAGCAAAGATGCCAAAAATGCTCCAGAATTGATTTTTTATATATATATATAAAAATAGGTAACTAAAATATATATATATATATAACATTTCCAATCATTTTAAAGTTGACTTGATGTTTTATGATAAAAGATAAAACAGTCTGACTCCAGTATAAAGGAAAGCAGCTCCTGTATCGTATGAGCAGTTACAAATAAAGTCTAGATTTTTGCTACATTTTAGTTTAATTTATTCTAGCTTTACATGATGTTTTACATGAACTAACTGTGAACAGTTAGATGTGAATAACTAGGGCTTCAGCTATATTGTGCTTTCACTGAGTATGAGGTAGTGGGTAGAAACTGACTTCCCGGTCCAGCTGTGTGTGTAAGATGTGGTAAAAGTGTGTATTGTACTTTGGTCAGGCACTTGCATAGGACATCGGAGTTCTGCTTGACCAATCCAGACTCAAATATCTTAAACTGAAAATATCTGTGAAAACATTTTAATCTGCAGTTTGCTTGTCTTTTGTTGTCTTTAAATATGGTCAAAGGTGGCTGTATTTGTTTCTCTTTTCACACATTAACACAACACAAAACATTTCTTTAAAAGAGACAAATGGAATGATTTTTTTGTCTCCAGTCAAGGAAAATGTAGCAAAAAATAACAGCACTGGAGGCGTGGAATTCGACGGCCAACAAAGCACGACGGTTCCAGGAGAACCGTCTGCCACACTGCGCGCGTGTTATTTTGCACTGGTGTGTTTGTGACGGCACCTGTTAGCTGTGTAGTTCTTGCAGATGTTTCCTGAAATTATTTTAGCAATTCTGAATCAGATATTATACAGGTTATGTGGAGGAAATTATTTCTTCAGTTTTAAATAACAGGCCCAAGAGGCCACACAGATGTTACGAGAGGAAAAAGAAGTGTGTGTGTGTGTGTGTGTGTGTGTGTGTGTGTGTGTGTGTGCATAATGGGAGTACTTGTGGGTGTATTAGTTGCTGTAGTTTCTCCAGTGAACATTAATAGAAAATGTGTCTTATTTGGCTCACTTGGCCTAATAGGAAAGGCGGACGCTGCTTGTTTACCACGTCCACGTGGCTGATGACCCGGGTGACAAAGGCGCCCGTGTCCTGCTGCCACACGTCCCCTCCCAAGATTCTGGCAGGAAAATCCTGCCTTGTTTTTCTTCACAATATTACCTTTTTCACAATTACATGTAGTTTTGGACTCAATATTCGTGAGATGAAACATATGTTGGAGCTACATTCCAGCGTGATGACAGCGATGATAACCAGACTGTAGTTTGGTGCGTATTGTTTGAATTTATGATCATTTTAATAAAACAGCTCAGACGTGCTCCTTTTTTTCCCCGCATAAGCAGTAATACGTTCTCATCTGAGAAGGAGGAGGTATCACACAGAGTTTTTGGGCAGATCCTCAGTTTACTTTGCGTTTGGGTGTCGAGTCGCTATGGGGCTCGCGTCAGCCATCGAGTGAGGCTGCCGAGACCCCCGGCTGAGCAGGAACCCTGAACCAGAAAGACAGGTGCAGGTGAGGTGGTGCCGGGTTAGTTGAAAACAGTACATTTGTAAAATGGGCATTTTTGTTACGCCAGAATATTGTTGCTCTGCGGTCAAATTTATGTTCTTTTGTACTTAGTGTGTTTTTAACACCCAGCGTGAGCGTGTAAAACAGGGTAAAGCGTGGTGGGTAGATTAAAAGAAGAAAAAAAACATCAAACAAATCTTTGGTCTAACTCTCTCCTGAAATTTTCTGTTTAAAATCATCCAAATTCGTTGTGTTTTTATGTAACAAACGCACAGAAGCCGCACACAGGACTACAAAGTTTTAATGCTCCAGAGAAACATGTTGAAGAATTTGCAACATTTACACTTTGAAATACATAACATACAACAGACTACAAGAGCTGTACAACTGAAAGCCTCCAACTTTAAAACTGAGCAGACCTTCTGGCCCTCTCTGCTCTCTTCTCTCCCCAGAGTCTCCGGAGAAATCTGAACCTCCACCCCTTCTAGATCGTGCCATCATTTTTAAGTTATCGTGGCCGCGGTGAAACATAAAACACAGAACTTTGAAGCATAGAATGCATGTAGACATTTGTTTAACATGTGAAACATAACCTGCTGACATCAAAACAGATGCCGTGTTGAAACAGTGTGAGCAAAAACCTTCTGAAGTGTCAGGGATGTGTGGAGGTTGTGAAAGGTAAGGGCGAGCACTTCGCATGGAGTACAACACAGTTCCTTCAAGAACATGGCCTCTGTCTGGCAGGTTGGGAGCAGGAGTGGGACTGACCACTTGAGGAACAGCAGGAACAAATTCGACGCATCGCGGAAAAACAAATACTGCAGTGCAGCAAACAAACAAAAACGTTTACGGAGATGTTTGATTTTACACGCAGACTGAACGATGGCGGTGACACGTGTACAGACACACACACAGTGCGGTGAAGTTGTCGTGAATGAGCGTCGCCGTGTTGGGACAGCGTAGGCTCTCACTTTTGGGTTATTCGTGGCTCTACTTTGGCCTTCACATCTTGCCCTGGAACGATGAGCAGTCAGGTGCAAAGAAGGAGAAGCCCCTCCCGATCCACAAGCTTGCGGTTTGACAAAGTAAAGATATTGATCTGTAGCTCCATACCCAATACAGTTTTCATAAACCTTCATGATACCCCTCCTCCTCACGACCATTCAGTCCTCATTCTTGCCCTGCTGGGATGCTCTTCTGTACATCCACACAGCTCCCTCAGCGGTTGGCCTGTGGACAAAGTGAGATCCAGTCTTCCAAGTCATTGTTTCATAAAAGGAAGGTATGACACTGATCTCGAATCGTGGATTTAACAGTATATATATAATCTTATGTCGCCATCCAAAGAGAAACAATAGTGAACAGTGTATATTGGCTTGTAGCCTGAAGACCTTTAGTTCAAGTACCTCAAGTTTCCATGCTACTGTTGCACATGTGGATAAAAGCCATGCAGTTGCCGAGGTGTCTAAGAGGACAGCCAGATAAGCCAGAGGGGATCTGTAAGGCTTAGTGTGTGACTCTTTATTCTTTTGTAAAGAAGAAGAACTGAAAATGTTTCCAGGCAAGGACTTAAAAAGCCAAAAAAATGTCCACATCAACAAAACAGACCATCAGTTTGGAAAGCCTTGGTGATGGTTCTCCCTCCTTCCCTGTTGAAGGACACGTCATCATCATGAAAGGCTTGGATTTTTGTAGCCCTTGCCATCTAGATGCCCACTTTCACTTCCCCTGCTAGGTATCCGCAAGCTGCCGTCACTGTTAGTCGCCGTGTCGTCCTAGCCTGAGGAGGAGAAACATCGTGCGTCCATCTGACCACTCCACTCATGCATTCCCTGCCTGTTACCTCCCTTGAGCCAAAGTCATGTGTTTGATATAAGCAATGGGAAAGACATGAGTGGTACGTACCTGAACAGCGTCACCCCCGGCAATGAAACCTGACTAGGAATGAGGAGTATCGCCTGTCTGGTATAGCAGCAGCCCAGATTGGTGCAGGAAGTGGAAAAGTGCCAGAAAAACATGGTTCATTTAATCTCCTATCAGTCTGATTCCACCACAACCTTCTCCAGGACAAGCAGATGAAAAATGAGCTGAACTAATATGTTTGGCATAAAGTTTATGGTTCTTTTAAGACAGTGATGAGAGGCCCAGTGCACTTAACCTGCTGTACTTCTGGGAATATAGTGACTTTTTAGATGCTGAGAAAAAGCCAATTCTTCACTAATCGTGTTGATCTGACAGAATATTAATCTCATGCGTAGCTTGGCAGAAGTCAGAGCCAATGAGCTACTGAAGAGCATCGCATCGCTTACGGCAGTACAGAAGTTTTCCAGGAGCGGTCGGCCGATTTGCTTTTCACGTGCAAGAAAACGGTGTATATGAAAAAGCAACAGAGTAGGACCTTCTTGCAAATATGGCAAAAATACTGTCCTGGCATCACTCCTTATCCAAATCTAGTCAATTCCTGAAAAAGTGTCTGACAGAAACTTTTCACGTAGCAGGAGCCGACATTCCGTTGTTTTAAATGGGAAAAACAGCGTGTTTCCAGCTCATCCCCAAACCCTCCCCCTCAACCAATTTCCCCAAACAAGAACAAAACAGTCCATCGAGGATATCTGCACAATATAAAGCATTCTTACAAAAACACGGATTACCCAATTATTATTTGTTTATAATGTAAACAGGGAAATAATACATTAAAGATGGCGATAATGCACAGCACACGTACAAGAGAACAGCTGAGGTATGAGTGCAGGGCACCATTGTTCCCTTTCCTAACTTCCTCCTGACTGTGGTTAGAAGTCCCAGGAGGGGTAATTCCCACTTTGAACGTGATCGGTTCTCGCAAGGTTGAGCAACGAACCGAAGAACGGATCCACTGAGCATGTGGTGTTTACTGTGAACCGCTTTATAACCTGCGCAATATCAGCAAACTAAAACGCTCCATTTCGGGGGTAACCAAACCAGTGTTCACTTTTCATATTCCCTGATTTTGTTCTACAGTACGGATACACCGCGGGAGGTCATTTTAATGTATTTTTATGTATTCCTGGCATGAAAATACATTTCCTTGCAGAGTATATTAATGCCATGGTTTATACCTGATGTTCCCTCTTCTAAATGTGGGTAAATAGTGTTTAATTTTTAAAATTTGATCTGTGTTACAATTCAAAGGAATTCTGCAAATGCTGGAGACCCTTCTTGTAAATTCAGTGCTACATGAACGCAATGCAGCATATTGCCCTTGTTTTATGTACAAAGACCTATTTGTATTTTCTCAGCGTACAGCTTCGGTCTGTTGCTGTGATCTAGTGCTATTCATGAAACGAATAAAAAACAGAAGGTTTAAAGCTATATAAAGAATACAAAACTGCGGGAAGCTGTACTTGTTTACTTGGATAAAGTATCTACAAAGCACATAAATACTGCAAGTAGCAAAGAGTAATACGGCCCTTCCGCGAGTTTTAAAAACAAAACCATTTACATTAGGAGGCCGTTTTCCTTAAGTTTTGTCAGGGTAACGACAAATGACCCCCAAAACCAGAAAATGCTAATATTTTTGTCCAGGGGCCATTTCTACCAGATCTATTCTAAGGCTCCACATTCTGGATTAATGAAAAATGAGGCCTAATGCAGAAGGCAGTTGGTGTGGAGTAAAATCACACATCACACAGGCATATTCCCTGAAAAGTAATTTGGCACCATTTCTTCTTCTTCTTCTTCTTCTTTGAGAGAGAGAGAGAGAATGTGCCATCAAAAGCCATCGAGCACACAGTGGGGGGACTTGATTCTTGGGGCCTGAAGTCATTTGTGTCTCATTTATGAACAATGACAGCCTTTCCCACGGTGACCAGTCCTCCATGGGAGTCGTGACATTTGCATTTCAGAGCACGCTGAATTTACCCCAGCTTGTTCCAGTGCTGCAGAAGAAGCTGGAACCAGTGCTCACGTTTCACATTCCCTGGTTTAGTTCTACACTGCAGATACACCCTGGGAGGTTATTTTAATAGGGCAAATAAAAAATGACCATATTAAAAAAAAAAAGTTTCGGGTATCTCCAAAAAAGAGGTGAGAGTAACACATTATCGTTGCTCATTTCACATCTTTGATGTTCATATACTTAACTGGTGGGGCCGTCCGTCCATTATCTGTAACTGCTTCTCCTGAGGAGGATCCAGAGCTTATCCCAGAAGCAGAGGGTACTAGACTAGGAAACTGGATAGAAATTTGGATAGAGAGAGTTTTTAAACACCGCTGTGGTGTGAATCACAGCACACTGTACTGGCTTATCGCTGTTGCTCATGGGTTGTTGTACACCTGAAAAGTTCTTAGTGCAGGTTTTCTGTACACCGCACAAATCACAGCCCTCAAAAATAAAAACAGAAGCAGAATATGAATCCTGAGCCACCGAGCCGGCAGCGGACATACGGCAGGTCTGAAAGCTGCTGGTCCCAACAGGGGTCTTGCAACAAATCCACTAACAAAGTCCATAACCTGAGCTGCACTCGGTCTACAGATGGATAAAAATAAATTATACAATAACTATAAAACGGTTACACTAACTTAGTAACTGAGAATGTGGATTTGCACGTCATTTAATGTTCTTTTTTTTTCACAGCACAGAACAAAGACTATATTCAATGGTTCATGCGGCCATAAGGCACAATATAAGAGTAATGATCTCAAATAGTTCTTGTGCCAGTGAGATACCAGCACAGTTTCATCGTGCTCCGTGCAGGGCGCCTGCAGAAGCAGGTTTACAACAGGGCGTCCAATTCAACACAGCAGCGCCATTTCGAATCCCGGAAGGAGACTTTTATACCTACGATGACCGGACCCCGCGCCTTACGGAACAACCGCAAAAGAAACAGCTGCAGCTGGCTTATCGCTCATGCTCATGGGTTATTCCACACCGGAAAAGTTCTTGGTGCAACTCAAGGTTCAGTGTCCTTCCAACTTGCCCTTTGCAGTACTGACTGTGTTTGTCGTTTGTTAAAAGTGTATATATTACAACTCATAACAGCTGACTGGACTTGGATCCAATTCAAAAGGCCCAAAATAACGCTTTGCCACGTACCTGTATGCGGCCAAACCCCGACGTGGAGCCGTAAGGGGGGTCCAAACATTCCTCAAGGAACGCGGGGCCCCTTATCCCTTGTCACAATCTTAGCTCCTTACCTTCAGCACTCACAGGACACACACGGCCGGCCCAAAACTCAACACACCGAACACAGAGGGCACCTCCTCACCACGGTTGCACACAGCGCCAACCCCCCCCCCCCCAGGGCCGAAATATTAGCGCTAATAGAACCTTTCATCCCAACATACATTGTCTTCAGTAAGATCTCGGAGGATGGAAAAGGAACAGAAGGACAGGGGGGCCGGGGGGCAACTGCTGATCACTTTATATTCCAGTTAATGTCGTCATGGGGGATGTTATTTTAGGGCTGTACTGTGTTTATAGTACCATCATTTACATAATAATAATAATAATAATAACAACATTAATAAGCTGTCCGGGGCGGCACGCAATGCTAGGTAGACCACATTAAACCATTTACCGTGGTTTATACTGCTGGGTAGTTTTTAGTGGGCAATTTAGGATTAGTGTTTTCATTAAGATGCTGCAGCAGGAGCCAGGAATCCATTTTTATTTTGCGGTTTGTGGGCTGGATGGTGACGACTCCGACTTCTGTTATATTACCTGGGGGGGGGGGGGGGGGGGGGTGACCCACTTGGCACGCAGGTTTCTTTCATGCNCCGACTTCTGTTATATTACCTTGGGGGGGGGGGGGGGGGGGTGACCCACTTGGCACGCAGGTTTCTTTCATGCTCGTTCCCAGCGAAAAGTTCTTTTTTAATTAAACTTTAAATGAGCTTCGGCGTTCGACGCAAAACACAGCCGGCAAAGACGTTCCCATCAATCCCACGGCAACAAAAATTGAGAAATAACTGCGTTTCAAGCAATATCTGGATCCCAGCGCAGCATCTTCACATTTCGAGCACGGAGCCGCAAAATCTGTTACCCGCAATTCAACTTAAATTGAAAATCAATTAAACTCGACGCGTTTTTTTTTTTTTTTTTTTTTGATGGTTTGTGGTAACTTTCAGCACGATGCCGTAAAATTATTTAAAAGGGTCTGTTAAACACTTCATAACCCCCCGGCAACAGCTTCAAAGGAGCCAGTTTAATGACCCCACAGTCAGCCAAAGCAAGAGCTTCTGGCTTCGTACCCCCCAGAACTTGGAATGTTTCCACCACGGTGAGAAGGAACCGCAGTGAGACCCCCACCGAGACACGTGGGCCACGCGCAGCTTTACATTGCAGCCATATCTTTGGCACGTGGGTTCGAGGTTCAGTTCCCTGTATCGAACCCTCGAGATGCGCGGTTACTTCAGCCGGCGTCAGTTAAACGTCTTGCTGCATAAATGAAGAAAAAATTTTAAGCTGTCAGTCACTGTAATAAGAAGCCAACGCTAAACAACTTAATAGCTATAATTTGCCAAGGTCATAAATATTTGCCCCCCCCTTTAAATCCAAGTGCCAATTAGCTGGAAACGCTGCCACTAACAACCCTGCGCTTTGTCTCCTCGCCCTCCACCAGACTCGCAGCTGGGGAGCCGAGACCTTCGCTTTCCCACCACCTCGAGTCCCGCGTCCTGACCTCATCCGGCAGCTGCCCTCGGCCATCTGGGCCGACCTAGACCTCCACGTCAAAGGCTCTCGACGCGTTCTGCCCTGGGTCGTGTTCCTCCGACTGCGAATCGTTGCCCCCGCTCTGCTTTTTTTTCCTTTTTTTTTAAATCTCTGCTGCATTTAATTTAGTCCGCAGTCTTTCCGTCGGAGCCCTACAGCAGCAGAGGTTTACAAAGCTCTGCTTCCGTGTTCCAGCATCGTGCCCACCTGACACATACAAACTGACATTTACTACTAATGAGACCAAATTTTGAGACCAAACCCAACATACGACCCTCTTCCCGCCATATTTTTGGTCAAAACAGCCCAAAGTCTCGCAGGCAACGTCGAGTGCCCCCCCCCCCGGGAAATACGGATTGACCTGTGCCGAGAAGTTGTCTCTAGCTATTTTGGGAGGGGGGGCCCTGAGGGTCACGACAGATGCGTCAGCGGGCAGCTGAGGACCGGCACGAGCCCCCCTCTCTGTTGCTGAAATGGGGCGGTCCAAGCAGAAGGTTCCGGAATGCGCTGTCAGGTTAGGTATAGGATCCACCGAGTGTGAATCCCCAGTGCTCTGTTCCTGGCATAATGGCCAGTGCCCTCCCTTCCAGCGGCCATGCAGCTGTCATCGCCGCAACCGCTGCTGCTGCCGAGATGCCCAAGGTGGCTCGGAGCTGCTGGCTCTGCCATGCAGAACTGATATCCCCTCTGTACCCTTTCAGTCAGATATCCCTTGCCAAATTTATCAACCCCCCACCCTGCTGTCCTCTGCCAAATGTCGACGCAGGCGGCCCCCCGTTCAAACCCAACCTGTCAAAGAAGCAGCTCCACCAGAAAGCAGCAGCAGCCGTTTCATCGCATCTTCTGGAGAAGAAAGTCTCTGCGGATTTTTCGGTCCTGTTGCGCTTATTTTGAGGCCGTAAAAAGCTCTGTAAAGAATGGGAAAATGTAGTAGGTCTTTTAGGCGATGTGACCCCACATTGTGCAGTCGGCAGGGTTCTCCGATTGCTCGGAAATCCGGGCAAGTGAGCAGAGAGCACAAGTCAAGCCTTTTAATAACTCTAGATGAGCTGCCTCAGTTCGCACACAGCAAGCTGTCCTGCTTTCACGTCCTTTTTTTAAACTCATTATATGCAACCTAACACTTACTTCACATTCTAGTCAACTAAATTCATTTATTTTTATAAATTCTCAGCAGACAGATGCAGAGCACTGAATAGATACAAGCAGGTTAGACACGGTGACAAAGTCTCGCAGGACTGGACAAATAAGCCAACTGGCAGCTGAGGAGAGGGAAAAAAAATCTCAGCCGTAAAATATGAAGAAACACAACATCTCATCGATGTTATAAAACGGTGACGAAACCGGTTGTTTGTCTCTCGCTGCATCTGACAAACGATTGTCTTACACAAACAGGCTGTGTTGTTAGACGCTGCCGACGCCTCCTCTGCTTCTCTTGGGTTTGCTGTCTCCAGAACATTCCAGCTTCCAGGTACGCTTTCTAAGGAAGCCTGGGGTTGATCCACAGCCACCTTCTCCATGCATTATGTTACGCTGCAGAGCTGAGTACTGTCAGACGTCCGTCCGTGGGATCTACTGCGTCGAGATGATCTGGTCGGACGAGAACGTGAGCTGTGGGAGTGGCCTGCAGTTAATGAATGGGAAAAGCAGAAGAACGTAAGGTTTTCTAAAGTCATTTCATTTCTCACGGTGCTTTTTGTGTGGACCAGAAAAGGCCTTGTATGTTCTAGTGTTGTGTTCTGCTTTACGTGATGCTCTTCTCTCTCTCATGGCATTTGTCTGAGTAGAAGCATTTTAGATGATCTCTGCCAAGAGGGATGCAAATTTGTGCACCTTTTAAGCCACCGGCAATAAGAGTTTATGCGACCTGACTGCTGTAGAGCGAGTCAATGGAGTGCAGCTCTCTGAAAGCCAACAATGTACATTCAGACCTTGCAAGTGAAGCTGTGCACAAATTCAAAGGATGAATGAACCAACCTTGATTTCTGTCTCATCAAAAGGCTTCCGATTCTGCCCCTCTCTGGAACTATTGTCAGGTTCCAGTGTACGACTGACTTCAGCACACAGATGAAGTAGTTTGTACCGACAAAACCCTATCTGAATATGGGAGGGGTTGTGGGTCTTAAAGACAGGTCAAAGGTCACTGGTCAATGAAATTGCTTGTTTCAGTACTTTGGTCGTTCGTTGCTGGGAAAAGCAGAAACTGTCACCCTGCTTTGGTGCTGTAGAGTAATGGACACGAGGAAGAAACTGGTTACAAACCGGTGTTGAAGAGACCGAAAGTATAATGTTTCCACTGGAGGTTCTACTACATGCCATAAAATGTGTTAATATACACTCAGTTTCCAGGGTGGAAGACATTGGGATCATATCTCATAACCCGGGCAGGAACACCGCAGTAATCTGAGTCCACAGCTTAGGATCCCACTCTTCTCTGTTGGCAACCTTCTCAAAGATGCACAGAAAGAACTCCTGGTCATCCTCCAGTGTCTTTGTGGTTTTTTTTGGCCTAAGTGGTGGGATTGGGCAGAGGGACTTCAACAGCCCTCATCCCCGTGAAAGTCTGGAATCCAGCCAGCTGCTCCTGTTGAGCCAGACAGATTTCAATGCCTCATTGTCAGATCTCCTCCATGGTTGTCCTACTGGGTTGGTGCCCACATTCTCTCTTTGCAGTGATCCCACCGGCGCAGCCTGATAGTGACAGTGGGATTCTTTGAATAGAGGGTCTGGGTTTTCCCCCAGTTCTATCAGTTTGGGATGGGGGGCCTGGGGCTTGTGCTACCAGTCTGGCAGGTAGTCATCCGAGGTGTTGTCCACCTCGTCCACACCTTCCCGACCGCTCCATATTTCCCCAGTCCAGCCCACATCTCCATATGAAAGACAAAAGAACCTGTTTGCAGTCATGTCTGTCACCATCCTCCTCACTCTGCTGGATGCTCTATTTTCGAGTCCTCAGGCGGATTTGGAAAGTGGCCACCGGCGTGCTGGTGCAGGACAGCTCCCGGTGCTGGAGGGGCTTGTGCTGGGGAGCTGTCCCTAGTCCTGAAACCTTCAGCTCTCACTCTGTGTCACAGTTGTCCTGAATCAACTAGCTGTTGAACTGAGGCACTGAGCGTTTTAGCAGATTGGTGCGAAAAACAGTTTGGTGTCTCCTCAGTGCGTAACAGTCACTTCTATCAATTTCACGGTGAAGCCTTTGCCCAGGAACACTAACACATAAGCCGCCCTCATTCCTCTGCCTCTGTGTGAAGCAACTTCACACTCCTTGTTTCAAATTCAGGTCTGCGGTCACCAGCACCACACCAAAGCAGAATGAGCATTTGGGGGGGGGGCAGCTAAACCTCTCAGGCAGAAAGCTGGCACACGGAGCTCAGCATCAACTTCTAGTCCCGTGTGCCTCACTTCCCACAGTTACCCCAGAGATACCTAGCCGTGCAGCAACTGACTTTGTTGCCCCGTGAAATAAGAACACAGAATCCATTCTTGGACCTCCTCCACCGAATCGTGAAATTCTAGTTTGTTTACATGGCATTTAGTTTGTTTTATGAGGAAAGCAAACGAAAAAGGTGAACATGGGTCATTTATGGTCTTTATTATCAGGCAACAGAAACAGGAATCACAGAAAGAACTTCAATGACTCGGAGGATGTTCTCTAAAAACAAATATGGAAAAATGTCCCTCACCGTGTGAAATTATTTCCATTGCGGTGGGTTTCACCCCGGAGCTGGCTGGGTGCCTCAGGGACAAGTGAGGACTATGTTGTTATTAACAAGACCTGATTTTCTTCTTCTCGCCCCCACACGCCCCACGCCGCCTCCGACAGATGTGCCGAACAGGTGATGATGCATGTTCAAGCATGCTTCCCTGCGGAAAAGCCAGAGGATTAGACACACATCTCTCAGAACCATCTCCCTGATCCCGGAAACAAGAAGGGGGTCATACATTGCCCAAATCTTTGATCTCGGTCAGGTTCTCAGCACCAAAATATCTTCTACGGGGGGGGGAAGGAAAGCCACGCTTTAAACCTGCAACCTTCTCGTCGCTGTCGCAATCCTCAAAATCACCTTTCATTGAAACGTTCACCTGATAGAAATTCTCCTCGGTTTTTCTCAGCTGTCCACAAAAAAAAGCAAGACCGTGACGTACGGCAAATGAAAGCACTCGACGACATTCTGGGACGACGTTTAGAAATCTAAACTAAGGGATGAGGTAATTCCAAAAGAAATGAATTCAAGAGCAGGAATTTTAAAACAAGTTACGTAAAGTCAGCCTGCAAGCAACATGGAGATGTTATTTACTATCTAAAAGATGTTTCAGAGTCATGGGATGACTGGGTGGAAAAGGGTGGAAAAGAGAGAACTGGAGGGTGGGGGTGATGTTAACTGATTTCCACTTCCTTTAATCATGAGTCCCACCTTCACGCACATTTATCATCTCCCTCTCCCAAGATGGCCGCCTGTGACACAAGCAGAGCGACACGTGGACGGCGAGGCCTCCTCGAGCAGCCTGCCTCGCCCGACAACCACGGGATCCCAGCCGGGACTTTGTTTTCCGTCCGGCTGGTTTCGCCCACGCTTTCGCAAGCCTGACGTCGCAACCTGAGGAAACCGATTTAAAGCGAGATGAAACAGAATGAAGGAGATGACCTTATGTAACTTCCCCGAGGTCACACAACCCCACAAATCTGAACGCTGACTGAGAAGTCGGTCAGTCACCACCTGACTCGCGCAAGGTCAGCTCGGGGTTCCTGTAGAAAACGGGATGTGTGACAGTGAGCTTGGATCCCGTTGCTTCTTCCACCGCGTGGGTTTCTCAACAGGGTTTGCGCTCTGAGCATCCGAAGTCGAAGCAGAACCCGGCCGGACGCTCGTGCGTAGATCGATGCCACTGCAGTTCCGTTGGCCTGAGCGAGAACTTCAAGACGGCGATGGCCGTTGAGGGAGGTTCATGTGTTTTAATGAGACGCACAAGGGTAGGAAAAATGCTGACAGCATCATTAAGTCTTACATCCTTAATCTGGGGGGCTCCTTCGGACTGAGGGACCCGTTCTGCTAACAGCCCCTGCCCTATTAATGGATTTTGTTTCCTGTGAAGTCCAGGACGTGATGGAAAATGCGTTTAGCAAAACATCCTCGTGCATTTTAAGGGCCTCAGTTCTGTGTTTATGCTACCTCAGGAGGAACTCTTTTCTCCACTTTCTACTGCCAACTCTCCCAAGATGCTGACAGCGCGACTTTCTTTTCCACGGCCGAACCGCCGCCAAAATGTACGCCGGCGTTTGCTTCCCAATCAAAAGCATTAGGCGTTTTTTTTTTTTTTTTTAACTCAGACATGCAGATTCGAGCTTCTGCTGACAGCACGTTTATGACATATTCATGAGCAATTATGCATTATTGATTGAGCTCCAAAGTTCATAAATGCTGTCAGACACAATACCCACCACTTAGGATCTCCATCTCGAGGAACGATCATTAAGGCTTCGGTGCTGAGAGCCACACATTTTCCATAAAAATGCTTGTCCTACAGTTTTTCCCAACCCCCCATCCCCCAAAAGGTGGCCCAGAATCCTCAACTCAGACCAGAAAAGCAGCCTGTCTAACGTCATCTTCTGCAGCAGTCAGCAAAATTTGGCCTCCACTCCAGATTTCACTGGAAATGAGATCTACCGACAGGCTACTTAGCTGCCGCTTAGCCAGACCACCTGTTTACCTGCCAAAGACGTTTTATCGACATTGATAATTATTTTACAGCTTCAGAACATTACATCACGGCGCTTCCTGTAAAACACCGCGGATCAAGTTCACGAAGGAACACAGCTTGATCGTCGAGTGGAGGTCAGCAAGGACGTCGCAGATTATAACCGCTGCTTCTGAAGACCTGAAACGTTCTACCAGGATTTGTGATGATCGTTCATTTATCTGCTAGCTCTTCTGGGTTCTCCTCACTCCAGAGGTTGAAACGGACCATTACACGTTCCTGTTCGACGCTCAGGAACCAGTCGGCGTTGACGTGCAGGTACCGAGGACCGAAACAAGTCACTCGGGACGAAGGGTCTGCGTACTTTTTAACCTGTTTTTCCTGGGGCATCGAATAGGCTCCGAGGTTGGGCGAGCTGCCCTGCGCCGGTTTCATACGTGAAACGCAACGACTTGGTTTCGCCCCCAGATAATTAGCGTTAATGTGCAGCAGCAACATCTGCTTATCTCAAGGAGTCGCGAATAATCCGATTTCAGACGTGTTTTGAAGCAAGGCAGGTGTGTCTCAAATTAATTTCCCGTGATTTCGCATCTTTTTTTTTTTTAAAGAAAGCTTTTTCATATCTTCCTCCCCGTAACACAAACGGTCCAGGAGGATAGAAGCTTAGGTGTAGTTTTGTGGACAACCAGGTGCTGGTTTGACCACCATCTTTTATTAGTAAACTATAGTGTCTCACTTAGATATATCAGATCATTTTACTGAGGTGGGCAGCTGTGTCCAACATCCATACATCCAGTAGCTGTTGGTCTGGTGCAGAATTGTGGAAGACCTGAGATCATCCCGAAGCGGAGGGTGTAACACAGCTTACTTTGTCCTTCACCGGTCCATCTTACCCACAAAAACACACACAGACTCAGGGGGCGTGACTTCAGTGTCCCCTGGAACACATGCCCGGAGGCTGCAGGAAGAACACGGCACAAACACGGCGAGAACATGCAGCCAGATTGAAACTCGTATCTAAATGGACATCCCAGCAGCTCTGAGGCGCCGACACCACCCGCTGCACCACAGTCTAACATCCAGATTTACCTAAAAATTCCAGCAAACTGTCACCTCCTTGCTTTGGTGAAAACTCGAGGAGGTCGGTGGTGCCTAATGGAGATTCGGAGAAATCTCCTCGCTAACCAGAAGCACCTCCTTCACAGAGGAGGGCGACTCTTTGCAGTCACAGGTCATGTTTTGAGCAGCGACGTGTGTGTCGCCGCCCTCCGCTTTCGTGTTCCTTAGGAAGCACTTGTCTGAGAGCAGGACCCGGAGAAAATAAAACGTCATCGCGGCCACTTAGAGGTTGCCGAGAACAAGAGCTTCGTTCTCTGGATGAAGGTCTCGGCTAATTAACTTTTCATCAACGCGACAAGATTTGTGGTAATAGAATGAGAGACGGAACAGATTATGCCCCCCCTCCCCCCGCACAGCCACGCCTGTCTAACAATAGAGAAGATCGTGTTGGAGTGAAATGAAGTTCACAGGGACTGTACATCCCAGACTCAGAAGTGCTGAATGGGTACATTATTTCTCCTCTCCTGGTCTTCCCTGATCCGAAACTGTGGAAAAAAGAATAAAACTCTTTTTATATATATTCTTGAAACACTTGTGGAGGGAGTTTGAAAAAGGAAGACTGTAGATGGGTGGATGGAGGAAACGTGGGGGACGTTTGGGGGATTTCAAATGACAGGGATAAAAGTCGGAATTTGAATTTGGGGTCAAAATTGAAGATAGACGGTGAACTTTATCCTTGTAAGTATTTCTGGGCTTTTTTTCACAACTAGAATTGAGTTCTCAACCGATTAAATTGTATAAAACAAAGACAGTTGTTTGAAACTGATGGAACTGAAGGGGCTTCAGAAGGATCCGTTTCAGGAGCATTTTAGAAATATCTGGTCTTTGCCACTCAATCTTGCTCCACAATAGTGACACGTCCCCAAAATAGGCACGATTTTGTAAGTAGACCTGCGGCAGCTTTGATGTCTTAGATTTTTAAGTAATGATCTCATTCAGGATGTATTTTCCTAGCTTAGTGGCCAGTAATTCTAGGATATTCTCTGGATCTCCACGACTGTCCAGGACAAAGTGGTTAAGGATGGATGGATGCATGGATTTTCCCATTTTTGCTTATTTCTCTATTGCAAATCTTCTCCTGCTCTGCCCCGCCACTCAGAGAACTTCAGAGAACAACAATTTTAATGACATGCCAGAGGTTCGGTAGATTCAAATCTAAGACGCGACGTCGGGGAGGGATTCATTATCGTTTCAGTGCACAAATGTTGAACACGGATCCTTTGCTGACTGGAAGAAGTTCTGATGGAGGACCTCCCTCTGTTCAGCTCTGTCTACTTTGCCCTTGAAAAGAGCTCTAGATCTTCTAAACCCCCCCCAGAGTGCGACTGGGGCCTCCACCAAGCTTCCGTGCTGGGAGAGCGTTACATGGACGATTCGCTGTGGGAGGTTTGCTCGACGTCAACAATCATCAGACGGGAAGATCTTCAGGAATGTGTCAGGTTTCTAGGCTTCTGTCTAATTACACTATGAGAAGTTTTCAAACGTCCCTTTTCACGCTCAGAGTTTTTCCCATTTCGGTCAGTGGGCCCTGAAGTCGCTCGCTCATTTAAATCACAACTATTTTGCTCCGCTTTCCGAGTTTCGCCCATCACCTGATCTTTGGGACGTGTGGCTCGTGCCGTGTTTTTAATATTTTCATGAAAGACTTTAATTTTACTCTGGGGAAGATTCAAAGGTTTGCTAAGCTCTTTGTAACCTTGTGTAACTCTGCGTCTGAATAAAGTGACAGATCCACACGTTGTACTTTCCTCTTCCTGACACGACCACTCATCCGAGGCCTCAGTCAGCGATATAAACACCCTAATAAACACGGTGGAGTGGTGTTGAACGGAGGCGGACCTGCGCCTTTGTTCCGTTTCAGTGCGTTTCGCTGCCGACTCACCGCTGGGGGTGAAAACACAGGTTTGCTTTCACTCCTCGAGACAGAACTTTTTCAAAATAGTGCAGAAAAAGAAAGAGATTAAAAACAAACCATGAAATGTTTCCATCTTCAAAAAACTGCAGCTGAGACACTCCTAACATGAGAAGTCAGGGTGTATTTAAGTTGACCTTGTAACACAGGATTATACCAACAAGCAAGGAAAGCACGTTTTAAATAAATATCACATATAATGCATACATTATTTCTTAAGCAGCATGAAAAAATGAAATGCAAGTTTTTTTGTGTCATTTTAAAATGATGTGTTATTCTGACACAGGTGTTAAGTTAGCGGAATGCCTGAAAACGTACAAATAGCTATTAATACTGCAAACGCCACTATGTCAGAAATAGTTTTTCTGTGACGGTTTTGACAGTTGATGCCAGGCAAGATTTAAAAAAAAAAAGACTCAATTATAAGTTAGAGGTGATGGAAATAAGCAAGTAAATAGTGACTGTTTAATGAAACACACATCAAGTGTTACTCATTTTCTCTTTTATTTATATTCTAATCCAGAGAATCTAATTCTACAGGGCCGTCTTAACAAAACCAAACATTTACAAAATATCCAGTTGCCCCCCAGTCCAAACGCCGGCCCACCCCACTTCTGTGGTTAATGAGGGATATTTCCCTCCAAAGGAGCTTGAGAAATGACACACACTCTAGACTTTTCTCTGAAATGATCCGACACACAAACATTGACCCAGTGTTCTGTACCTCTGCTAGCTGCGACCAGCCTGGACAAAAGACACGATCCTCGAACGCACAGACACTTGTTGACTCCACCAAAGCTTTTCTTAACTGTAGATGTACAGGAATTTTGGTTCTCATCTCTCTGCTGCAGTTGAGGCCCCTTTGTCCCTTTAAAAGTAACACAAAAGAAACATGACAAGAGGTTTTATGCTGACAGGCACCCAAGTCTGAAATGCAGGCTGTACACATGAGAGTACAGGGCAGGAGAGACGTAGATGTTGAGCCACTGTGACCGAAAAGGACGTGTCAGTTAAGGTGCTACAGTTTTCTTTGCATAATGTGTCTATGGAAGAGTAAATGGGAAGTACAGAAGCTTGCAAAGAGCATCGACTATTTCCGTTACAACTATTGCCGTGTGCAGCTATCTGGAGGATGTAAAATGCATTTCAATTTGGGTGCCCACCGACCGTCCTGGTAGCTGAGCCAGTTCCCACGATCCCGCCGCTCCGAAATGCATTTAAAGTGCTATGCAAATCTTTTCGCTTGCAAGACATAGCTGGAAGTCAACGAACAAAAACGTGTTAAGCAGAATGGAAAACTTGCTATTGGCTGTCACATTCACGGCTATGCCATGCGTATTTTTAAACAAAAGAGTTTATCGTATCGTAATTTTCTATAAGAAACATCAATTTAAGTTTTTATTGCCATGATTGTTAATCCACAACAACATTCAATACAACTTCCAGTCTTATGTCACACCCAACCTTTTAAATAAATCTTGAAAGTAATAGATTTTTGGTTAGATAACTGATATGAAAATGGAAGAAAAAAAGAAAGCAATTATGCATTATTTTCAGTAAATATTTAAGCTTTATACAATATCTGGTTCATGTAAAATACAGTATTTAAGGAAGAAAAGAAGTGGTCAGAAGCTCTTCTTGCATAGCACAAAGCAGACTACTTAAATGTAAATTATGCATCTAATGTGCAAAATGCATACAATATCTATCATTAGTAGAAGAGAATATATATTGTCATATTATTTATATATATATATATATATGTGTATGTATATATATATATATATATATATA
Organism: Arapaima gigas; assembly: GCA_900497675.1. Lineage (NCBI taxonomy): Eukaryota > Metazoa > Chordata > Actinopteri > Osteoglossiformes > Osteoglossidae > Arapaima > Arapaima gigas. Next base: position 146,633 of record UFQX01000723.1, on the reverse strand, counting down.
TGTATATGTCCTTTTTATCGTGACAGTAAACGAACATGTACACATTTGTATTTATATCACATATTTCAAGGGCTGACATCCGTTTGAAAAGGACCTAGTGAGTGAACACTTATCCAAAGGAGTCTTTTATCGTTGCACTGAAGTACAACATACGTTTCGACACAAAGCTACAATTACAGGTAGCATACTGGATAATTTAAATTTATATCTCACTTCAAAGAGCCCTTTCTAATTTAATATTGCTACATACAATTTGATATGCAGTAACTGAAGTAACCTTTCGCAAATGCCTTAGTTTGGTTTCTCTTTAAACTTTCTAAATTGGGACCTCTGGCTACAAAAATAAAGCCATTAGTCATTATAATAACGCCAGAAGACATTGTTCTGCGCAGGGTGCAGCAATAACCGACAAGGCTAGCTAGCATGTTGAACAAGCAATAAAGAAATGCGCTAAAAACAAAAGAAAGACCTGTGTTTAATGAGGGCGTGGGAGAAGAAAGGCAGTGTAGCTGGTACGTTTCGCACGTTTGTGAAAAGGTCAATGAAAGTGCAGGACTAGTAGAAGATTACGGTAAGTGACGTTGTGGCGATGTACAAAATAACCTTAATCCAACCCTGTAAATATGAAAGGCACTGCTCTGCTCTCCGTTCTCAACGGCTTTGCTCCAAACCAACTGGTACCGGTAGAACTCTGTCTGAAACGTGCTACGAATCCTTCAAGACCAAGGAAATATATGCAAATTCCTTTTCCATTAAAAAAGAAATCGTACAGAATACATGATTTAAATATAAAACGCATTCCGATAATTTAATATCACATGTACATTCTCGCTCCTTACTAATCCTTTCTTGAAATGCGTGTAAGAGTGTGAATACACACACGTACATTTGATGGTTTCTAAATTATTTTTCACAATATTCAGCACTGAGAACATAAAACCAGTTTTAAGTGAAACACAAACTTCGTGAAGAAACAGTCACTTTGAAGTATCTGTAATTTTTCCCTTTTCTCGGCCTAAGTTCAGTTTTCAAACACTGAGCTTTAAAAAGCCTCTCTACTCGATGTTTGGAATATGTATACCTTATAATTACATTTTGCAAAGCTTAAACATAATATTGACATCTCTCACATTTGATAATATTTACAGTAAAACTAAATAAGCAGTAGATTTAATGTTGCATGTTATAACTGAATCTCTTTGTAAGTCCATGAATAGAATCCACTGAGACATGTTTTATTGCTATTGCTGAAACCCTATATCGTCGGTGTTAAAAACGATAATAAAATAAATAGAACGGAATCATCAACTATGAAATGTGGAAGAAATGCTGACTTTGAGTGAGACAAACATTTTGAGAATGAACTCAGACCAGGCTTTTTGTTTGAATGCTTTTGAGACTACAGTAATAAACAAAACAAAAAAAAAACCCAGTCCATGCAAATATAATTTCTCATATAACTGCTTTTAAAAAAGTTCATGATGTAACGCAAAATCTGAAATTAAGAAAACACAAACAAGAGAGATCCTTAAGTTATGTGCATTTGTGGACTAGTATTCCCTGTGTATACAGCAGAATTACTACCCTTAATATTTTCCACTTATCATAGCCTCATTGCTTAGATTTCTTGGATCTTGATTTAATATTTATGGAAAAAAAATCTTATTTTAGACTGACACAAAAATAATATGGCAACTGGGAACTGTACATCTTGTCTGGAATACATGAAAAGTAAAGAAAAAGAAATCAAATACTGGGATTAGTGAGGCTGAAGGTTACCCTGCAGTTTGGGTTTTTTATTCAAGTAGGTGGCCCAGTAGACGAGGTTGAAGGTTCCAAAAAGAAGCGGGAAAGCTATTCTGGCGATCCTGTCAATCTTGCTTACGCTGTTGAAGGTCTTCTTGGCTTCAGGTGGCTTAGGCTTGGGCTCTTCTTTCGGCTCGGTCGGAGGAGGTGGAGCGCTTTTAGCGATTGTCGCCAACCCAGGGTCTCTGGCAATGTTTGGTGCAAAGGTCGTAGCTGTGGCCGCAGTGTACGTGTTGTTTTTCTTTAGAAGGGATTCCTTTTTCTTCTTTTGCTAGGCAGAATAACAACAGATTAGTGAAGAAACAGGTGTGTGAAGTGTGCACTGAGTTTTGGGAGAGTCGACTTCTGTAAAGATTAGTCATTATCATTGCAATTAAGCAGATTTGAATCAGATTATATTAATAGTTCACCTGAAATTTCTTATATTATTATTATTATTATTATTATGCAGTCAGTCCGCCTGGGGCTGTAATTCATAGTCAGATACAAGTAAGTTAGCTGTCCAAGTGTGAAACTCACCAATAAGTACGTCAAAAGTGATATGGTGGCATGGGTTAATGTTGATGCTTCACAGCTCCTGAGCTCTGGGTTTGGATATGGGTCCAGATCAGGCTCAGTTTGTGCAGTTTGCACAGCTTTCCTCTGCATGCTCTGGTTTCCTCTCAGTCCCACATAACATGTTTCAGGGGAACTGCCAACGCTAAATTGTCCTTAGTGTGAGTTAATATTTCTCTGCTGTGCTGACTGGTAGGTACCTGCAAGATGTTTAGCGTACTGTACCTAGCAGTAAATGTCACGCTCGACAAAGGTGTCAGGTAAATACAAGTAAATAAATATTTCTGTGAAATAAGTGAGAGAATAATCTAGAAACGCAAGACTGTGGAATTACAGTCATCTCCCAGTTAAACGTCATACGGTGCACTTTGACCACCACGCCATTTTCGCACCACGTACACTAAAGCACGGTTTAACGTTCGCCCTCAAAAGTACTTTCCTTTAAATGCAAATTTCTGACCAAAACTGAGCGGCACACATTTGCATTGCTTAGAAGAGTGTTAATAAAAACACAAAACAAATAGAGCAACAAACATGAGAAAACATGCACAGAAAACATAAAACGACAACCGCTGTCCTCTGTCAGTCCATTAAATACTGTGGTCCCACCTGTTGGTGATCGTTCAGGAATGCATTCATGCTCATATGTGCCAAAAATATTGTATTTCTTTAATCATTTGGCAACTGTGCTGCTTGTTTTTAAAGTGTAATGTGTTGTTTCGACAAATTTATACATTAACTACTATATACTGCTCATTCTGCTCATTCTACTCTGACTAAAATGGTACCAGTCATAGGACTTGACAGGACAGAGTGTGACTCCAAATACCAACTTTATCAGCCAAGGTTACCTGCAGAGCTTTGACCACTAATCCTGATGGACAATGACTGTATTTGGTAAACATAGCCTCGTTTTTGTAAAACTGTTGCTAAATCAGGAGTTAGACCAGCTAGGCCAAAAAGTAAAAACTGCATATAGTCAATACAGACAATATACATTCAGCACTATAACTTGACATTGTGGGTCTTCCATCACATTTTCTTGATACAGATTTCCAGTACATTCCCTCTTCTCTCCAAACTTAACTTTACTTTTTTAGGCCCAAGATTGGTTTCATTCCTCATCCAACCATCTATCCATTACCATTAACTGCTGCATCCCAAGCATGGTCACAGTGGTGTGGAGCCTCTCCCAGAACCAGTGGGAATTAGGCTATGAAACCACCCAGAATGCAACATCAGTCCATCACAGGGCGGCCACAAACTCACAAACTACAGACAATTTAGAAAGACCAATTAACCGGAAAGACATGGGTTTAGACTGTGGGGGGGAAATCAGAGCACCCAGAGGAAATCCTCAGAGACGTGGGGAGAACTTGCAAACTCCACACAGACTGAGCCAGATTGAAATCAACAACCAAAGAGCCCAGGCGCCGTGAGGCAGCAGCACTACTTGCTGAACCACCGTGCCATCCTGGTTGTTCATCATATGACTTTGAATCTTTACAGTCGGCTGTTCCTATGTTGTATCTATAGAAATGTAGATATTTGATTTCAGAAATTGTGCCACATATGTAGTGCGATGCGAATGGGGGCGAAGCACACCTTCTCTGGCACCACACTTTTGCCATCCCAGGCGTAGCCCCGCTTGGTGAAGTAGTTGACCGTGGCAAATTCAATAAGGGCAGAGAAGACAAAGGCATAACACACAGCAATGAACCAGTCCATGGCGGTGGCGTAGGCCACCTTTGGGAGGGAGTTTCTTGCACTGATACTGAGAGTAGTCATGGTCAGTACAGTTGTGACTCCTGTGGGGACAGAAACGGGACTTTGTAAAACATAACCCGAAGACACAATTTGCGTAATTAAAATCCCAGGAGGAACAATTGTTACTCTGAGCGAGGTACTGAAACATGATTTGCTTTGTGCAAAAAAAAAAAAAAAAAAATCCTTCAGTAAAAATGTGTCTTAAAAGAAAGTTCTGTATACAAAAAAAATCGTTCACCAAAAGAAAATGTATATTTTTCCCAAACTTAGACTGTCATAACTTTGAATATGTGGGGGTCTATGTGATCTATACAAAATTGCATAGTGATAATCTGTTTTCCAAAAACAAAACGCTGCTTTGGTGAAAGGTGTGATTTTATAAATCTTGAATTTGCTCCAGCACTACTGGCTGTGGAGTAAGCCGTTTAAATGGATGTAGCATCAACTACTGTCCTGTTGGCAGCTAGCTACATTGTGAACAGCTAGCGTAAGGCTTGCCAACTCTTCAGATACATGCAACGTTCTCACGTCCTCCCTGACAAAAGCACTCCTTACGCATACAAATATGTGCATCAAATACATATTAGCATTTAGAGTTTTGTGAAATGTTCAATGTTCTAATATCAGTAAACACAAGCATACCTATTGTGCTGTCTTACTTTTAAAAGTCTGTGATAATAAACAAGGTTTAAATTATAATAAACAAGGTCTCCCAAAATTCTTGACTAATGCTATGAATATTATTTAGGGTAGAAATGTCCACAGGCCTCAACAACACTTGAATGGGGGTGGGGTGGAAATTTTCATTAATGTATAAAGTAATGTCTTTTTTTCTTTCACGTATTCAGAAACTAAAAACAAAAAAAAGCTTTTTTTCCAAAATATCTAATGTTTTAATTAGATTATTCTTTTCACTAAACACCTGCTGGTTCCAGAAAGATGTTGACACTGAGCCACCCGACTCTGTGATGACGTGGAGCAGACGGACGCAGTGGAAAGCAACAGACCATCTCTCTCTTTGGGCTAATTTAACTAGCCACATACCCTGTTCTTCTGCTGTCCTATATGGCTTTCTCGGAAGCGGGAGGGACAAGCTCAGTCTTTGGAACAAATGAGATGGCGTATATAACACTGCAGATGGTGACATTTTCTTTACGCGCCATGCTGTGACCCTGGCCTAGATTGCACGGCACCTAGTGTGCCTGTAGCACTCTTGTCACAAAGAGAACTGAGTTTTAAAATCATTGCCTGTGTTTTCATATCATTCTGCATGCTGGGAGTAAAACAGAGGAAAAACCCAGAAGATCTGTCCCACTGCTGACTGCCATATCAACAAACACGTCAAATTTGGGTAACATCCGCTTAAAGAATTAGTTAATAGGATAGGATAACGACAGTACTGGCAAAATGATACCAGTTATTCTTAAATGTGATTTTTGACAGAACCTTTCAGAAATTACAACCAACAGGACCTTATATTTTGGGCACAGTTTATTACCGGGAAATGTTCCGAAAGTGCTTAAACCAAAATTCGTACTGTGACTAACGTTCACAAACAAAATCGCAGAAGCAGCCAACAGTGAACAGTTACATTCTACTTGCTTGTCGTTTTCAGTCAGAATTATTTAATCACTGCTCTTCTGAATAAATGCAGATGACTCATTCTCCTTTTACTCGTATTTAGTCAATGCTAGGTCAATAGCACCACATCGAGCAAAATAAATGAGCATGGAAATGGTGATGTTTCAGCTCATTTCAAACTATTCAAAAAAGCCTGTTTGCCATTGGCTGCGTCACTTTGTGGAATTATCAGTTGGACTGCATTTGCTCTAAGGTATGGATGACTGTACTGGCAAGCAACTATGAGGAGTACCAATACATCTTTGCTTTTCCTGGATGACTGCAGTGTCTGTTTCCACCATTTTCTGTCTAAAAACAACCATCTCACTGCTTCGCTACACAGATATAGCGTTTGAACAGGAGACGCCACCTGTGGCAGCCACAATAAGGATGGGAAACTTTTCCTCCGATGCATTTGCCCGGTTGTTGAGTTGCTTTCCCACATCAGGTTGCAATCTGTTTTTCTGTTGGTACACTTCTCAGCTCAGGATGTATGCTCGATGGAAGCACACTCTGTACTGGTTTTTTGACCTCTGTCTTGCCCTTGAAGGATATTCCACAAAAAAAATCCACGACATGATATAGGCAGGGTGTCAAGACTACCATATACCATAATTTCTTCAGACGTCCAGTTAGATATATGCAAATGTAAAGGGCTGGACACAGGCAGCTCTCATCAGAGAAGGTTCCTTGAAGAAGGTTAAACCAACATGGGACACCACATCACGAATAACAGGTCCCACTACACAGGCTGTGTTTGCAGTCCTTGTACCATTTGGGGTCTTGAAGGATACACTAGCTTACACATAAATGCGAAAGGTCCCGTTGCCATGGAAACCATTTCAAAGTAGTAACTTAGTTTTATGTGCACTACAAAAATGGTGTTAGGGACTTTTGCTCCCCTCAGAAATAACAAAATCCCAAATGAGATTTTTGTGGCACATAAAGGAGGGCTCTTTGCCTAATTTGGGCCCATTCCAGTCATCTTTACAGATTATGACTGACGTTCTCAGTCAACTAAATACAGTTTGCCATAACACCATTAATTCGGTGCTGCTTTCAAAAAGGCTCCACCTGACAGCTTGGACAAGCACACTAATGGCCTAATGAGCTGTACGATATTCATGGGCCCCTAAATAACTATAGTCAGTCAACTAGAAAGTTCTTAAAGGGACTGAATGGATAACCCAATTGTTTGGACTCTTCCACTCAATTTAGTCCCACCTATGAAAGTTCTGAAACTTAATTAAGATGAAGCATCTTTAAAAAAAGGTTTACTGTGGATGGCAGCACAGGGAGTGGAAAAATTAGCAGAGACTAATCAGTCACGAAGAGACAAGACACATTTTGTGGAGAACACCTTGGTGATCCTGTACAGATACATGCTGATAACTGATATAAGCCGAAGGTGTTACAACAGTTATTCGGCTCTGCTAAACCAGAGAAGAAACACCAACAGTCCAGTATAAACTAATTTGGACTCTTAAAGTATTTGTGTATCTTAATAGCAGCCAGTAGTGACTCAAAGAGGAGCATAATCATTTTTATGATGTTTTCAATAACATATTTGCACTTATTTACTGCAAGTACTTTGTGAAAAGAATTCCTTAACCTATAGAACCCCTCTACGTGTTAACACTTGTAGCAATAAAGCAGAAATAACACTGAAGTTGTCAACTGCACAGTACTGTAGGCAGTGCTGGAGTTTACTAAAAAAGTACAAGCATTAATTCAACGTATTTGAAACTTTGCAGAAAACTTGAAAAAACAGAACACCACCTCTCAATTAACCACAATTACGCCACTGAATTACGCTGAATTAATGTTTCAACTCTTCAATCAACGATAAACGTAGGCCCTTTGACTGAATGAGAACAATCTTTTATTGGCTACTACATGATATGTGTAAATACAAATGGCAATAGGATAACTCTGCTCAGCTGTTTTATATTCAGACAGTTTTCTGTAAATGTAGTCACACAATTCTCCTATTAAAATAACGAAGAAAGCATAAAGCCACATATGACGATATTTTTACTGCCATGTGCATAGATTGCAGCTTACTGGGTGCTTGCAGATGTTATTTATCCTGCAAACACAGTGGTACTTCATTTTGACAGAATTTCATACATGTGTATTGAGTTTGAGTGATCTCATGTGCATATATGAGTGTCTAACTGCTAAATGGTTAGCGGGTGGATGCAGGTGATAAAAAAGCGATCCTTCACCACTAATGCACTAATGAAACCATCAACAGAGCGATTGATATCTTTCAGTAAAATGATTGCAATCCAAAATTATCTGAATGAACTGCATTACCTGCCAGCCCCGAGATCTACTTTGCACTGTTGTCCCCTTCCTATTCTCTGATGGGTCTTAAATCGTATAATTGTCCTCAAGTGTCCCCGACCTCTTTTCCAGTGACAGCCACTTTCACTGACGGAGCTTCCCCCTCACTGAACGCAGTTTTGACATCCATTCTCATTACCCACAACAAGGCAAGATGGTACTTAACCAGAAAAAAGAACAGCGTCATCTCTGGCCACGATCAGCACTGGCCCAATTTTCCTCGTCACTGGCAAATCGGCGAACAGGGACTCAAGTGCTTTGGGCCTTAATCAGCAAATACATCAAATAAGAGCCTTATGTAGACAGTAAACATGGCTGAAGCACTTTGGGAGTATGGAGGAAGTAAAGCTAATCCTCCAAGCGACACCAATCCTGAAGACAGCAAGAAGAAAAACGATGGGCTATCGGGTGTAAAATAAAGACTAATACTACACATTAATTTGATCTGCCATAGCATGTATATACCCTCATTCTTGTTTTTTTATGATGAACGCACATGTTGATAATACAGTTCAACTCTGAGTAAAATGTAAACCACAAAATGAAAGCATCGTGTGTGTGTGTGTATAAATACATCATCTTACCTACTGCTGTAATTTCAGATTGCCTATTTATTTAAAGGGAATGGAGTTTCTGTATAATGTTTATTCAGTGATTCAGATGGAAACTGTCACAGATTTATTTCAGGATGTTCTCAACTGAAATGCTTTAGCTGGTAGCAAAAATATTAATCATTGCTGGCAAACTTCCAACATTCATCTCATCGTGCAGATTAAGACAGGTTACATTCCCTCATTATGAATAGTTATTAACCTTTACCCATAAACATATATCTCAGTTTAAGGAACCTCATGTCACATAATGATACTACTTGTTATATTTCATATTCATATAAGTCAAATTCCACAAAATAACTTTAGCACCTATTTTGTATACCCCAGGTTAACTATGTTCCTGGCAAAACGATACCAGTTATTCTTAAATGTGATTTTTGTCAAGTTTTCTAGCTACATTAATCCCAGTGGCCCTTGTTGGTAGATGCAGCTGAAAGATGAGTCATTCCATGCACTCTGATCCAAATAGATTATTGCATTCTGTGAAGCCAGGGTACTGCAAAATCAATTTATTTCAACACCCACCAGTTAGTGTTGTGTGATTTGTCCAACACAGCATTTTTCCAGACACCAGCAAATATTTCCTTGAATAAAAATCAGTGTTATTTAATCAAAACAAGCATGCTCCCTTTTTTCTCTCATAGGGAAAGTGTGCTGTACTCAAGTATCAATATTAGGCGATCAGTTACAAAACAGAAAAGCCACAAAATCTACATAAGTGCACTTTCCTCGTGACTAAAGTATCTCCAGGAAAACCAGGTGTGTACGTTGCAAAGAGATGCAAAGATGCAACGAAGATTGTCTAAAGTACTGCCTTCCTCACACAGCTTAATAAACAGTAATAAACAGCAGAATAGCATCTTAAGAGAAAAAAGTTGTGTGATATACCTTTAAACACTGAAAAGAGCCTATGAAACACAGGGAGAAGGTAAAGCAAGGACAACCCAACAGCCACATGCCTAAAAGAAAAGCATGTGGCTTTAAAAGCAGTAAAAAAATATAAAAAAAAAACAATTTCCTCTCTAAGCTGTGTTACATAACTGCTAAGACACTGTGCTCAGACCTGATACCACAGCGGTCGTTTCTTGCATTGGGAGTCATGATTCCCTTGATCTGATGTTGCAGCACTCCCCCATCCCAACCTCAATACATAAAAAAAGTGTGCCTGCTACATTCAGGATTGTGAAATATAAAAAGAAAAGTCTGGGGTCAACATTTTGTGATCTGAAGCAAAAGATGAGACAAAAGATCCATCAGCCAGGGAGGTGACACTTAAGGTCACCCTTTGCAGATTTTTCAGCAAGAGATCAGAGATTATCAGAGACTGTGGATTTATTAGTTAAGTTTTACTCGCCACAGGGTACTTACCAAACACAGTCCTTGCAGGGACCGACTCTCTGTTGAGCCAGAAAGAGACCTGGGACAGGATCACTGTCATGATGCAAGGCAAGTAGGTCTGAATGACGAAATAGCCAATTTTCCTCTTTAGGTGGAAATGTGTCGTCATGACAACATATTCTCCTGTGACAGAAGAAATAAAGGTTTTAAATACACCGGATTTAATTTTAAGTCATTTTTTTTGTCTTCCCAAACAAGGAAAATGTAGCTGCTCACCTGAATTCAAATGTCTCATGTGTCATGTCTCAGGCCAAAGGCATTTTCCAACCTGGGATGTATTGCCACTAAAAGGTCTGCTCCTCACGTACAACTGTAAACTGTGCTTCTAATTAGTAAAAATGAATTATTAAGACTTTATTTTAATTTATTTCTATTGGACGAAAAATGTAACTCGTTTTGTGTGCTCTTTCACTTCCTCACTCTCGTCCTACTGAAACAGAGCCCAAATAGCCGCTGCAACAGAGGGAATAAAACGAAAACTCACAGAGGGAGAGCTACCCAACATGCCAAATGAGTCCCGGACAGCTTTGTTATGGAAATACTATGACCCAGTGGTAACAACAGTTAAAAAACGCACTGGACACGAACAGGGTAGAGGTTGCAATGCTATTCTGTCTTATGACACCAGAAGCTTCTAGCCGGAGGCAAACGTCGTTGTTAGAGAACTTCCTCGCACCACTTAAGTCAGTGTCAGCTAAGCTGTGTAGGTAGGTTAGTTTAGTGTCCCATTTGGAAATGCAGCCTGTTAAAATATAATTATTTACTGTAAGATAATCAGTTCCCCAAAAAAGCATAATAATTATGCATTGGGGTATTCGCTCATGCTACGATAGGGAAGGTAGCCTATGCACGTGTTCACGTTGCTTTTAGCGATAGCTTTTTAGCAGACATTACAGTTATCAACCTTTCTTCACTTTCAAAATTCCTACAGATTTATGAAATACCGGTTTTACTTAGGGGACACTATTTTCTGTCTATCAAGTGAAGCGCACAACAGCTGAGCAAAGCTCTGTAAAACCACGTCTATGAGAATGTGCCTCAGTGTCTCCAGGTATTTCTTCACTTTGGCAGTTACATGACTGATTTCAGGTTTGGGTCAAGTTCAGGTTTTAAATTTGGCTCAGTCAGGTTGGGTTTCAAGGTCTCGGGTACGAGCCAGGTGCAGACTTCAGTTTCATGCCTGTGCAGACCTCTAATAGTCACCTAAAAATGTAAACTTTTGCATGCAGTAAAAATAAACGGTATTCAAGAAAAGCTATATTGTTTTGTTCATAAACTGAAATCCGGTAGATTTGGTCTGCAGTTTGTTTTGCTAAAGACTTAATTTGTTGATACTGATGCTTTTGTGTTAATTGTTTATTTCATTCAAAGTCATATTTTTGAACTGACATATTTGTAGTAATTAATTTAATTAAATGTCTGTTACTTGACATTTACTAAGGTGACATACTAAAATACCAGTTTGGGAAGAGCTAGTTTTTAATTTATCATTCTTGAAATTTGCTAGCTTCACTTGAAAATAACTGATAATGTTGCTAGACAGCAACAGTGCAAAAGTCTGAAAAAATTTTATGTCAAGGTTATTTTAGACATACACTGATTTGACTTTTTTGTTGAGTTGATGTTTATGGAAAATGAACAAAGAGAATACTTGCAAACAGATCACTTTGGAAACTTCAAGTAGGGGTGACTGAATGTACCACATACTGTGTGAGATCTTAATAACTCAGAGCGTTCTCACCTGTGCTGGACTGAACTACCCCAGAGTCGACAGTCTGTCCCATCAAGTCATATTGATTCAGGCGGGATCCATCCTCGGCGACCACCACAGACTGGGCTGCACCCCTTGTCCACACGTATACAACCTCTGCACGTGTGTACGCATCTGAATACAAATTAATCAAAAACATCAAAATTCCACTTGCATGACAACCATACTAAGTTGTAAATGGTGGCAAGTGGTTTACAGAAAGGCAAAGCAGCACTGAGGCAACATTAGCTGCCTGAACATGACTGGGGACCAAATGATAAGGTAGAACTTTTGCATGTTCAAAGTTTTTTTAAAAAGGCCAGCTTTGTTCTTTTCTGATCCACCATGTTGGAGCTACAGAGTAGTTTTTCTACTGGAAAAAATTTCTACTGCAGACCCATCTTCATAAAATATTTAAAGATGAAGTTCATAGTTAAAGCTGGTTGTTTTATTTATGCTGTGCCTTACTGGAGAGGGGCTTGACCTTCTATCTCACTCCTTCCTCCTTTCAAGAATGATTAAGGGTCAATTGATTTAGCATCACAAGAGTCCCAGGTGGGATTTTGGAAGGGGTGACAACATGCAGCCCCTCTGACACAAAAGCTGAATCTGTGCAATACTGCTGGAAGGTTGACAAGGTTGAGGTGGCATTACTCCATAAAGTATGTGAGGGCTGTGGGGGTGGTAATGCATATGGCTGAGATGAACGGAGGAGGAGATTCTTACAGCTACCAAACTTCAGCGGGCAGGCATGTGCATCCATGGGAAAGTCCTCCAAGTGCATGGGACACTCTGCCCTTACTGTCAGCCTGTGGAAAGTGAGGAAGGTGGAAGAGTGGGGCGCGGGAGTAAAGAGACAACAGTTCACATTGTGCCTCACTGCGTTCGTCTTTTCTCTGTGGGAGCCCCACGTGGACACTATGGTACCGATGCTAGCCTGCCATTATCTCCCCCATCCTTGTCTGACAGCCTGGTGAAAAATAGAGCATCAGCACCTTCTATCCAGTACTTGTCACCTATTTGTCATTTGCTTGACATAAATATGGACCCATGTGGAGCACTAATCTCTCAATAAGCGTGTTAAAAAGATGCTTTATGGGGATTCTCCTTGACCTCGCATTAACACCCCTTTCTCGTCTGCAAAAGTTGTCATTGCTTTTATTTATGATCCCAGGCACAGAACAAGACTGACACTGCAGTACTTCCACAATGATTGTGCTCTAGTGTATATCCTTATTGTAAGTGTTTTTTATTATTACTTTGAGGCAAAACACGTGCTAAATTATTTCAAGGTTTTTCACAGGGACTGCTCCTGTTTGCTGCTAATGGAGAAAAAGAAAGCGAACGTTCTTGGGTACATAAAATTTCACTAAATGCTGGGAGAATGACACAATTCAAAACAAACCATTTTTCGAGTCATACACACCTCACATCAACATGGTCAGAAATGAAGCAACAGTTCAGCTTTCTCACCTCATGGTGTACAGCAGGGTCCCCTCCTCGGTGATACGGAGCAGTTTATTAGGCATTGTCATGTTGTGAGCAACGGATTTTTTGCCGTTGTGGAAGAATGTGTCTGGTGTCCAGATTTTACTGGCCATCAGGTTGTTCAAGCGGAGGACAGCCATTGGCCCTTTGAATTTAAGTCTTTCATCTTTCCAGCTTTGTCGAAAAAACACATCAATTGTGTACTCCTGCAAGAGGGCGAAAGAACAGTCTACAACTTTACCACTACATTACAAAGTATGTAAGTTTTAGGGCTTTCAATTGGAAATAGTTAGTTAGTTTTAGTTGGCCTACAGAAAGCAGATTTACTGTGAAAATGAGCAATGCAGCTCCACTTTATATCCGTCAAAAAGAACCTTAAGTTGACAGTGTGGGAGCATTCTGGATATCTTAAAATTTTCAAATATGTTGAATGTGCTTTGGCATCTCCTCAATCAGGACTCATTCCTTTGTACACAAGTCAAAATTAGTAAAATAAACAGACAAAATTCAAATTAGTTAGCTTAAGCAGCATTAGAGTTGATTTTGCCAGGATGCCTATATCGCTTAGAAACAATTTCTCCTACAATTGGTGTTCACCCCCGGGCCATCTGCTAGCCCTGGTGAGTGACTTTTTACGGACGCGTATCCAAGTCCCAAGTGAGGAAAGGAACAGGTTGAGATTCTGCCCAGAGAACTGAGAATTTTTACATTTACCTGCTATAAATTATTTATAGGTAGACAATAAAAATGTCTGGATAGTTGATGATGTTAATAATATTTTGGTTAATTTGCGATGTTAGAAATATTCTAAAATCATTAAGTCTGCTTTATATATTCTGATATGGATTAGGCTAATTTGTTAACTGACTTTTAGCTGAAATTACCTGCGTTCCCACTGCCAATATAGGACGACCAACTATTATATTTGAAAGGTACGTATAGATTTTTATTTTATATGTAGTATTTGATTTGCTATTCCAGTCATGTAATCTATTGCGAGAGGTAAAATATTTATATTTTAAAGATTTTATTCAATGTTGTATATAGGTTTGCATAGTCAACAGGTACATACTATATTTTGGTTTCTAAAGGCAGACACAAGGAATTCTTAAATTTGTCGACCCTTCCCAGTCACGTCAACTTTTTTTTTTTTTACAAAAAATAGACTCACACGTTTTATTTGTAGGACCAAAATAATGTAAGTAAGAAAGATGTTTAATTATGCCATGCTTTGTGTCTGTTTTCCCTGTATAGTGTCTCATAACAATACTTGAAAAAAAAATTGTAAAACCACAACACTTCCCGAGACTATAATCATCCTATCAAAATCTCACACCGTGACATCTCTAGAAATGACTAGGGTTAATTGTACCTCTACAATAATAATGTATTACTTTCCTCTGCTGGTGATTGTCTTTTCAGTTTAACAGTTTTCACAAAGGTTATAACACCCAATAGGGGACATCATACTGCAGTTTTTTCCCTATTTCAACAAAGTCCCAAAGGGCTGTATGTCACTTTGGATCATGCTGATAATTAGAAATTACTTTGAGACATAACACCAGCCAACAATGATAACAATGCCCCAAAGCATGTCTTTATTTATACAGCCTGACAGTGTCAGTACCCAAAAACAGTGGTATGTTCTTCCTCGGTGACTTAATTATGCTGGTTGTTAACAAAGCTGAGATGCTATGTGAGTGGACTATATAAGAGAAGAATTTTTTCCTTTAAATAAATTGATGCCATGACTTAGAAGTAAAGCAGATGGGCTATTCCATACGTCATGGAACGCAATTATCTCATACCCAAAACAAGAAGTCTAGGCAAATATTTCAAGGCCTGCAAAATAATTATGATCCAACATAAGAATAAATACCATTTAACAGATGTGAGTTGTCAGGAGAACTTTGAATTAATCCCATTCCGTTTCATACATAAAATTAAAAGTTCCCCAAATTTAGTGTACAAAACGTCAATAGGTTTCTGAAAGATATATGTTGCTTTAAAGTATTGGTGTTATCTGGTGAAATAAAACATTTTAAATGAACTAATCCAAATTAAATGTACATCATTTGTGATACTATAACGCAGCTCAAACAGTAATGGCTTCAAAATGTTATAGACTTAATGGTGTTGACTTATCCGAATGATTCTTGCAATAAAATTGCAGATTAAACATATTCATTCATATACACACAATTCATTTTCCTCAATATATAAATCTTCCCATACAAAATTTTTGCTAATAGACTTTTGAGAACTGGTGTCTTCCAGAAACAATACGTTCATCCCTGCTTCACAAAAATCTTTGGAGGGCAAAGAAGACATACAAGGGTGGTAACATTTAAAAGAGGTAAAGGCAAGCATACCATGTCATGGTCTGAGACAGGCCCAATACTCGTCACGAAAATGTCAGTCTTGACCTCAGTTACACGCTCTGTTGAGGCAAGAAATTAGGACAGTGAGTCTTGATCAGCATTCTTCATTAGTCCTAACTGACTCTTAATTCAAAGTCTTAGTTATAAACTTTAATCTAATCATTTCCAAATTCTCAAGAATCCCTGTACCAAACTGTCTCCTTCAATTTCTCTGTTTCTGTTAATTACGGCTTTTGCAGCTCCTGCTTTCAATGAGGTATTATTGCTTGTGTTTGTACTGCTTGCTAATGAGTCAACAATCTATGGAGAAAAGGAGGTTTTCATCATGCAAACTGTCTTTCAAGCTTGTACTTGGATTAATTCTCAGAACTCAGGGACACTATTTTCCATGGACTTATAAACTTTGTTTACGTATCCATTAAAATTAATTTGCCAATGTTATTTCCCTCTAAAGAAAGCAGCCCTGTGATGAGGGCTGTAAATTGCAACACAGCGAGCGTTTTCATTTGTCATCTGTAAGTAAAGTTTCCTTTGCTCCTTCCTGTTCTGGCTGTATATTAAATCGAATAAGTAATCCTGGGTTTTTTCTGTGTAGTTTTCACCTAAACAAGCTGTCATAAATGTATGAGGTCTGTCACATATCTAGAAAAGGCCTTCGTGTTTATGCTCGGAAACCTACAGCTGTGATCATAACACATCCAAATACATTTATTTACAGTTTTCTTCATAATATGAGTCATTTCAAGATGTCTTTAAGAGTCACATCATTTACTTGTAAGAAGATCAATTAAATGTAAAATTTATCTGTTTCACTTACTTTGTATAAGCACATAAGAAAAAAATCCTGTCACCTATTTATATTTTGTGCACTGCCACTTGTACTTTTTTTTCCACCAAGCATGCAGAATTGGCTATTTTAAAATCCTTTTTTTTCAGAATCTACCTATTTTTTAATAAAAAACTTGTTGAAAAATATCTCGAAACATGTATTCATGCCTCCCAAGCTCTGAAATGTCAGCAATAAAAGCAGCCTAATGTGTTAAGCTACTGGACTCAATCCAACTTTCTACTTCACACTTGCCAAGCATTAATGCTGAAAATCGAGATACCAGTACAATTATGCAACAGTACACAGTGCAGGTAAAGCAGAGTCTACAAACTAGCTCCTAACACGCTGCAAGCCTGTTAACTAGTGGTACAGAAAATAAATAATTGAGGGGAATGAAAGGAATTTTTGCAGATCCGGGGTGCCACTTCTGTACCTCCCAGTCCTGGTCTGAGTCGATTATCGTACCCATCCAGCAAGCTGTCCAGGATTCGGGTGAACACAGTGGTGTTGTCTTTCTTCTCATCAGAAATGCTATTTTGCCCAGTGCTAGCAGTAAGACAAGGGGATTGTGTAAATAAATAAAGACCCAAAAACCAGTGATGTAGAAGTGGGGAACGACAACAACACAATTCAGATTCATTTCTGGAGAAAAGGGAAACTTTTGGCACTAACCAACATGACTGCAGATCAGTATACTTGAATCCATGCTAAAAAAATACCCCTATTTTAAAGGAAAGTCTGCAGAGAACCAATTCAAGGACAAAGTGAGGTTATCAAGATTAGTTAACACAGGCCTGTGAGTGTGAGGCAGCAGGGAGAGGAAGGAGGAAGGGAAAATGGATGGCACTGAAAGGCAAAGGAAATCTGAGCTGTCTTAATACTACACATAATAGCATTCCTCTGGCCTTGTACTTTACATTATACTGTTAAACTGTCTAACTGGAGTCGGTGCTATATTGTTAAAAGCATTATGCGTATACATTATATACACCTGAGTCGTTTTAATAAGAAAATGACTCAGGGTATATAATACGTATGCATAATATATAATATATATGTGTAATACTTAGAGAACTAATGGATTCTAAATTAAAATTAAGGTGATTGTAACTGAATGATCATTGATTACAAATTATTAGCACAAGAATGACTTGAAATGGTAGGGAAACCAAAGATTTTACAACTTAATCAAGTGGTCTTCTTCTGAAGCAGTTATTTTGAGGTGTATTAAAAAAGGGGTCTTTGCATCAGCATCAGTTATGCTGACAAATAATGTGATCGGCCTTTTCACAAACAAAAAATACATTTAAGGGGGTATTAAATGTTAAGGGTGCTATAAACTTTAATACATTTAAAAATACACTACGCAAAACAATGTGAAACAGTTATGAAAAATACCTTGTGTGAAAAACATTTAATGCGTATACAAGCGAGCAAAATGCAACGCGCTTTTCACTCACTAATTGCCGTACTTTTCAGCAGAAACAACAGTTTCCCCAGCAGTAAAGAAATAAATGCCTCTGAGCACTTTCATCTGAGCAATCATTAAAATGCCTTATATAAAGAATGCATTTTTGGAAAGGAAGCTACAGTGCAGAGTGAGGTATAAGCGGTGCTGTGTAAAGAGCCTCAGCCGAGTTTTTAAGCTGGGGAGACTTCCACATAAAACATTGTACACCATCCCCATCTACAGGTCATCTGAACTGCAACAGTGGCTTTTTCTGCACAATGTTGCCGCCCGGCCTACAATGGCAACAGATCAGCTCCTCGTTTTACCCCCATCATCTCACCATTAGGCCAAATCCCTTCTAAATATAGCTATATGGGTCTGGGTTAGTTTTCTTAAGCTAAGCAATTTCAATTATGTATTGAGATGGTACGGGACAGAAGGGACAGAACTATAACTAAATAATTACAGGACAGCAGCTGAAAGGACTGCAGGTTACAATTAATCATCCTTGCAAAAGTTTTTTTTTTTTTTTTTTTAAATCAGGTTATAATATGTATACTGTACATATAAAATATTAATTTTTTTAACCACAATTGTTGATCATTTTTATGTGGACTACTAATAACAAGTCACATTTATTATTTACACCGCCAAAACACAGATAACATTTTTTGAAGTTCACCTGTGTTTTAGGTAAGCAAACTGAAACGTTCAGGTCTACAAACACTATTATCACGCTTAATTGATTCTGCAGCTACGTACAGCGGAACCTTCATAATGCAACTGATCACGTTAACTGGCGTGTCGTCTCTTTCCCAGATTCATGCAAGACAGCCTATTTTAAATCAGTTCTGTTGCCATGTGGCTGTGCAGTCATTTTCAGTAAAAAAAAAAAAAAAAAAAAACAAGTATAATAATACCAAGAAAAACCATTATTTCTTTGGCTGCAACGCATTTCCCTTTGGGGAGATTACGTCTCAACGGTTGTGGTTTTCTTTTCTGCACATATTCATTAAAAACCAACAGCAACTTGTTGATGAACTGCAGAAAAGGCATTCCAATCGTGACAGGTCGTGGCCTTCATCACTTTCCGAGTACCAAAACCGAAGGCTGCGGTTTAAAAAATCCTAGTACAAGATTGTTTCTGAATCGGCTATCAAACAATGCATAATTTTTTGACAGGTTCATTAAAAATGCAGCTATTTACAGATTTTACAATCAGTCCAGTAAAACTGTAAACACCCAGTGCTCATCCAGATAACACAATATGCCAGTTTAAGAAATAATTAGAACAGCAATCACTGTTGCAGCCTTTAGACTGTCATTTCGCAATGTGCCTTTCATTAGCTTATAACCAGACTCAGCACAGTGTCCTTTAGTGATACCCTAATTCCAAACACGTCAGCTGATGATATATGACTGTCAAATATGGGACACTGGAAGACCATAATTACTACAATCACACATTATCCAATTGTACAATAATCTCTTGACCATCTTGGCAGCTATGGAATGAACCCCAAAAAGCCCATTACTGCAATGCTCATCAAATCTATTTACATTTTGCATCATGTGGATCTAAGAGGACCTAAACACCATCACGCAAAGTGTTTAATTTCCTCTGAACCAATAAAGTTAGTCATCTGGCTGAAAGAAACCGCTGTAAATTTGAAAGCGTTGTTACCTTTTTCCGAAGAGGACGTCTGACACCAGCACACAGGCCCACAAACTGAGAGTGAACCTTCCAGTTCGCCCAAACATGGTTTAGTTATGTGGATTTTACTGTAAAAAGAAGGGAACAAAATGACATGATGTTTCAAATATAAAAACAAACATCCCACTAAACTTGTCTCCGTATTAGACCAAGAGAGGAGAAGCAAAAATCAAACAGGTAACTTCTTTTTGAAACCCATCTTAACCAGGACAGCTCTTTTTTGTAAATAGGGTGCTTTGGTCTGTGTGATGCTGCTCTTTGCTGATGGGTTTGTTTGGGAGGGAGGAGATGCCATGAAGTGTCTTGCTCATAGCAGTGGACTCAGGGCAAATCTGTCTTCCTGTTCCCCTCTCAAACTGACATTTCTATAAACATAACATGAACCACTTTAAGCGCCATTAACAGACACAAGTTCAGTCCATATATTGTGTCGTTGACTACAAATGTTGTCACAGATCAGCCCGGGAACCGAAGGGCTTGATTTTCATGCTGGTGCTCAACACACCTGACGTGCGACAGTATCTTTCGAAAACAGCAAACAGCGTGTTTCAACAAACAAAACGGGGTCGTTCGCAGAGAAATCCTTCATTTAAGTGGCATCCATGCAATCCTGGGAAGCGCTGAGCATCTGAGGATGAAGAGCAGAGCCCAAACAGAGCACGAGAATAAACATAAAAACACGAATCGCGCCGCTATTTACATCTCACAAACAACACAATAATGTCACCTCGCTCGGTACCGCCAGCCCTCGAACCGTATATTTGACACCGACCTGAGAGGCGTTTAAAAGAAATCTGAAGCGGAACACCACAAGCGAAGTCTTAGATACTGCATTTTTTTCACGCTCTGCATCATGACATCTTTTCACCACTATCCACGGAACTCGCGCGTTAAATAACAAACTAAATCATTACTTACAGAGATACAACCTCTTCTGGCAAGAAAGCGCATTCAGGCTTCAGGAATGCATGACTTATAAATGCATTCGCCTGGAAAAGCGAGGACTTGATGTTGCCAGAGAAACGACGCTCAGATCAATGTAAAAGCCGTCGACGGTGCGGCTTTTCTGCTACTGGGCTGTGGAGCTCGGGGACGGAGCGCAGCTTCCGACGCGCGCGACCTCACCGGCGACGCTGCCGCCGCTGCCGAGACGCTGTGGAGATGTGCGGCCAACACGCCTCGGGTAGCCGCATCCCACACCGCCTCGTTTCCCCACTAACTCCACGGGCGGGGGGGAAAAATGCTATTCACATGTATACGAGCTTAAGTTGTGTGGCAAAGCGAGCGTGTAGCCGGCACGCGCTAAACACGTTTAATTCTCTCGGTGTCCCGCTGAATCCGCCAAAGTACTTCAGCAAATGGACCCGCTGGAATCCAGTCTAAGTACCACAGAGGCAGGAAAGGAGGAAAAGCTGTGGGTGGATATGAATATTCCAAAAAGGCACCTTGGTTTTACCTCAGAATTACCCTCGCGTACTTTAAAAGAAACTCCTTCACGGTCCATTTCTGACAAAAACCGCCTCTGATTCAGCGCCGTTGCAACCGCTAGTTACCATCCCGAAACCGCCGCCGCCGCCGCCGCCGCCCCCCCCGCGCTCTTTTCAACTGGTTCAACACAAGTAAAACCGGAGGAAAAACACCGCGAGTACTTACACCCCTATTTCAGCGACACTTGGCTTTTTCGTATCCTGAAACTTTTTTACCTTTTCTACATGGATTCGCCGTGAGAAATCCCGTCAGATGGGAGACGTGCCCGGCTTTTGGCTCGAGGCTCGAGGAGCGGCTGCCGACCCTGCTGAGTCTGCGCGTGTCTCGCGCTCCGCTCACCGTGAACGCGCAGCCCAACTCTCCCCGCTCCCTCCCACCCCCCACCCCCCTCGCGAATCGATAATCTAACTACAAAATCTACTTCTAAACACGGCGATCGGAGACAAACAAAGCATTTTTCTCCTTCAGCGAGACAATAGTAATGCGTCCCTGCTTAAACCGGATGTGAAATAGGCTGTGACTTCACGCCGGGGAGATTTTATTTTAGAATGGAAGGTGGTACCAACGTCTCATCTAAGGACCCATCCGCCCATTATTTATTTATTTATTTATTTATGTATGTATTATTATTTTTTTTTTTTAATATGCAGCACAATTTAACTTCCACTGCTGCCGACTTAATCTCTTTTCGGTGGCCGCAAAATCAAATCCTCTTACATTTTCAACCAGATCCCTTGTTTTTCCCCCTCTCTCTCCTGCGCCAGGCTCATCTGTGATGTTTCGGCGTCTAAAAACCCTTCAGTCCCGCATCATCTAAAACAGAAATATTTAAAAAAGAAAAAAAAAAAAACTGTGCGCTCTCTTTGACAGCGACGCGACACACCGTCTTGTCATTTCGTTTGAAGCAACCTTTGCGGCGCGTGCAAATTTGCGGGCGTTAAGTCATTAATTCTCCTCAGTTCGGTGGGATTCACAAAAAATAGAGGTGACGATTCGTGAACGTGCTACAAATTTGCCCCGGTTCCACACCAGTGTCCACAACAACATTTTCTGCGTTTCACTCTGTATTCTGTAAGGATGAGCCTCGCCGTGTCAAATCTCTGCACAGCGCAGCGCGATAAATACTCGCAGTATCGGTTAAACTTGCTTTAAAAGAGGGTGTTTTAATGTGGACGTCAAGCGCTGGAACGAAGACGAATGCGATGTGGCCGCAGTCAGTTTGCGTCAAATGTAACGTCCCGTCCTTCAGCGCGAACCCGCGTCATTTCATCGCAACATTGATGTGAATTTTACCGTTTTCACCGCGTTTCCACGTTTGTTATTGCAGCACCTGTGTGGGGGACATGTGGACGGAGTAGGGGGCGATAAATTCGCGTTATGACAAAATCTGATTTTGGGATGCAGACAACATCCTCTGGGTGTTCGGGCTCATACGAGCGCATTGTGACAGTGACAGTGACGCCGGGGGGTCCTGCTGATCCCACCTTATAACGATGCTGAACGGACGCTGTCAACACTGCTCGGGCAGCACATGTAAATTGCGTGCGTGAGTGCGTGCGTGCGTGTGCCCGGCTGCGGGAGTGTGTTTAAATATAGTCAAACCCAAACGCGGACGAGCACGAGCGAAGGCTCGCGCGCGCGCTGTAGGCGCAAATGTAAGAAGACGTGCAGAAAACATCACCGCGAAGCCTGAAGTCTCGTTTGAACAGCAGAGGAGAGTAGAGTGTTTCTGAGCTGCGCCCATTAATATTAGAAGAGCAGCACTGCAGCTTCTCAGGATCATCTCCAAAGGGCTGGTGGGAACCAGCTAGGATGCTGGCTAACTGCTAGAATAAAGTATAGTGGAGACGGGGCAGCAGAACCTGAAAGCTGCGCTGCAGGAATTGCGGTTATTTTGCCCCGGTTGCCCACGATCCCTGGCGCGTTGGGTTTTCGCGCTTCACGCCGGGAACCACGGGGTGATGACTGTGCATTTGGCCCCGGGAGAACTTCCGAGTATTTCTGGATCTCGGAGCTGGAAATATGGCATTTCTGTGTTTTACCCTGGAGCACGGTAACTGCGGGCACGCGCACGCGGGGTCTACACCTGTTCACTTACTGTTGCATATGTGCTAACAGGGTAAATCAATACGACTGGGGTGAAAACCGACATTTTGAAGATGATGCCGAGGGGGAGCTTGTTTCCTCCACCAGTTTAATACGCCAGGTACGCAGGGGGTCCTTATTATGCTAGTGCGCCTTATGGGTGAAAGACGTAGCGGGGATATTTCCCCTTAAGACACAAAGAATCAGCGCTTCTATGTCGTCAGTTTTCACAAATCTAGCACTGAAGGTCATTTTCACGAAGCACCCCCCCCACCCCCCGCCCCCCAAAAAGCTATTATTTAAACCAAAAAAAAAACAAACAAGTATTTTTTAGCAGGAAAAATAAATCTAAGCTACTGTAGGGTCATTGTGGTAGCAAAATTATTGTTAGGCACACTTTTATTGCCGCAGGAGACAGAGTGGGCCTACTGTGCTTAAGATATTTATGATACGTGAAAAGTTAGTGTGGCATAATATTCGGGGGACAGTATCCAAAATGGCATTATATTATCAGGCGGATTTAAACTGGAACAGTGTGTCATTGTGTTATTATTGCCATTAAAGTGACGGACAAAAAGTTTAAGGTCCCATGTAAAAAGTCAAACATTAGTTCCTATAACTGTGAAAAACAGAAATACTGCCCTGTATGGTATACTTTATCGCCTCATTTTTGTGTTGCTTGGGTAAAAATGTTTATACACAGTCAAGCAGTATTTACAGTAAAGCTAAAAAGTGATTTATAGACAAATCATAGCTGTAGCTGTTTATATATTTATCTTCTAAAAGGAAAAGCATGGGTTGGATTATGGGGTTTTACAAGGTTCGACATGTGGGTTTTCATTCTTGAGCCACTTTTTTCCTTTGCTTTTCTGTGCTCCTGTTTATCAGCCTCCCTCAATATAAAAAGGCTCACGGCCTGTTTGCTATCGTTCAGGCTGTAAGTTTTAAAGGAGGCTGTACTTCGTCGGACGTTCGATCCCTTTGTGTCCACTGGAAAAGAAATGCAGGTGTCTGTTTTCTGTGGGGGGAGCGGGATGAAAAAAATGGATTTATGAAGGTGCCGTCACCTTTTACAGTCCATCCGTGCTTTAGAGGTGAAAAAAACAACGATATCAATGAGAGTTGTATGAAAACAGAGAACAGGTCGAGGGGCTTACAAAAGGGCACCGTCGATAAATCGCTCGTGCCCAGCAACGTGTCAGCCGGTTCCACGCCGAGTAATGGAAACTAAAAGTCTGAGATATTAAGTTAGAGCCGCATTTCAGGGGGAGAGCGAATGGACGCCGACTCAGCTGCCCCGTTCAGGCGGACGCAGGACGTCGGACGAGCAAAGCGGAAGATCTGCCGTGTCTGCGCGATTGAACAGAAAGCATCCCTGAAATGGCTTACAGTAGAACTCAACACATATTCTTGTTCGGTGATCTGTCTGCTGCGTCCAGGAAAGATGTATGACGTTCAGGGCCAAAAACCTGTTCTCGGGATAAAGATTAATTGTAGAAATGGTCAAGAGGCAGTGTGAAGAAGGCCAGATGCAGCGGTGTTCATTTGTCATACTTAACAAACACTATGCATGGAAGACACTCCATTACGAAAGAAAGCGAATGTGAAACCACAGACTTAGCAGTTTAAAGGTGTCTGCTAAACACGTGTGTGTGAAAAGCCAGGACAGAAAATCTATTGCTGAAACAGTTCGATTCTTTGTTCTGTGGTTCTCTTGAAAGACGGCAGGAAATATTCGCCGTATTTCCGCCGCCTGGATTCTTGATAGCGGAAACAGGCCGGAGGTGTGTGGCCCGTGCCCTCTGACACGCGGCAGATACGGACTACAAGCGAAGCGCGGCGTTCCGCTTTGCTGCACGTTATTTTATTTCTTACTTATACTATCAGTCCTTATGGTGTCACGAAAAAGAAGCCCTAAGTCAGCTGACCTCTTGGAGTTATTCTGTTAAAATCATGCCGGTGTTCAACTTGGTGTTACATTTTCAGCACTAAATTCTTTCTGTTGTAATGAGGACGGTGTCTGCCGGCCCAGCTGGATTACACTCCAGCTGTCATACACCGCAGTGCTTTTTGTCGATATAATGCATGCCGTTGCCTTTGGCCTGTTTCAGCTTGAATTATTCTCTCGAGGGTCACGTTGTAGCCATGGCGGCCGTTTTATAAATCCGCAGACTGCGTTACAGGTACGGATGCATTCTAGCGCAAAACATAAAGTCACCGAATCCATTTTGCGGTTGAGCTCGGCTGACACCGGCCAGCTCCGGCGCGTCCGTAGCGCCTTTACCCTGCTACCGTGTGTCTGTTAACACAAGGCTGGAGTGATGTGGCATTAGGCACGACAGGATTCGTGTATCGGGGTCTTTTAAACATGGGTGGGGGGGGGGGGGGGGGGGGCTNGGGGGGGGGGGGGGGGGGGGGGGGGGGGGGGGGGGGGGGGGGGGGGGGGGGGGGGGGGAGGAGTCATCCCACAGAGATGTGCCGAGGGAATACAGGCAGACGGTGCTGTGCTCACAGTGTGCGGTTTACATAACACCGATTATAACCCCAGACTTACGGAACAGCAACAGTTTGGCAGTGATGTTAAAACCTCACTGACCATCTGGTCTGTTTTTTTTTTTTTTTTTTTTAATAACTGTGGATGTATATAGACACATAATGTACATATGGGCATCTACATATATGTGTGATTATATAATATTTACTCTATGGGCGATGTGTACACCATTAAGGTAGAGACATATTGTACTGCGAGTTGTCAATAAAGCAAATAAACTGAGGGGATAAACATTTTCTTTTCAACAGTATGGGTTATGTCCCAAATTCTGTGAAGCAGGGCACCTGCCCTGGGGATTTCACATCACACATATTAAATAAAGAAGCGGTGACACGGACTCTGTGTGGTTGCGGCTCATTAAAACAGCAATATAAATATATTTTTGGAAAACGTACTGCAGAGAATACAGTAAATTGTGAGCCGTTGGTTTCGAAAGTTTAGTCTCAAGGTGACGGGATAAT
Organism: Arapaima gigas; assembly: GCA_900497675.1. Taxonomy (NCBI): domain Eukaryota; kingdom Metazoa; phylum Chordata; class Actinopteri; order Osteoglossiformes; family Osteoglossidae; genus Arapaima; species Arapaima gigas. The sequence continues at coordinate 120,324 of UFQX01000723.1, read as the reverse complement.
GATTGGAACAGAAATTAAGTTCTAATACGAGTTACTGCTCGGTTCATTTTTTAGGATATTGTATCTGTCAACTTTAATATGCCAGTTCCCAGCTGGTTTTGTAAACTCAATCACTGGTCAAAAAAGAAGTTTCTGCTTGTAATGAAACTTTAGTAAGAGGATTCTCCGTGGCCCTGCAGCAGCTCGGCTTCCGCGTTCATGTCCAACTTTCCCTCCAGTGTTCAAGAATCACGCAACTTATAAAAAATTGCATACGATGAGAAGCTGGCAGCTCTGCTGCAATTTTTCTTTTGGAAGTCCCACGTAAAAAGATGATAGAGGAACAGATACATGATTTTTATGGATATTGTTAAGCAGAGTACTTTCTATCATATTCTGAATGTTAGAAAGCAATTTAAAACCTTTTTTTTGCATATCTTCCGTGTTCTTGTGCTGCCGCACCTCAGTCGCTTTAGGGATTCGAGGCACTTTCTTTTAAGACAAGTTGAATTGAAATTCTATCAGTCCGGACACTTTCAGTAAGGATTTCAGATGATTTTGTCTTAAGACAGCACAACGCACATTGTGCTGTTTCAACCCACAGAAGGAGAAGCAACATCGTGGCCTCATGAGTAGAGGAAAGTGAGACTGTTTCTAAGAAGCATTTGACTGACAGGAAAGTCCATGTCGTAGTCGAGCCATCGAAAACTATCACACTGCGAAATGACTTTGCTGCACCTCTGCTTCCTTCAGAGTCCTTCTTGTCAATATTGTGAAGAAAACAAATACCAAGAAATCCATTCAATCCGGAGTTTTCCCTGCACTCTGAGAACGTATATTTTTATTTGAGGGAGCCATATGCGGACGCTTCACACGCAAGGCAAAGTATTCACTGGATCTCCATGACGTCTTGATGCAACAAGACAATAAACTGCCCTGCTTGTGCCGAACGAGATGTCACTGTTGTTTATTTACAATTTTTTTTTAAGCAGAAAAAAAAACATCCGTCGACACCGGCAGCTTCCTTATCGCTCTATCTTTGCCGTCTTATAAGCTGCCCTTTCGGTGGCTGCGCTGCCCACCCCACAGAGCACCGCAAATAAATCGCAGCCATTTTTCCTTAATAGCATCTATTACACTTGCTGACTGCTTTGTGAGTTGGCAGCTGTTGGTTAAGACTTTGAAAGCTGGAGGTTTCCTCTGGAAACCCAGTCAAACGTCTGTAAGGTTAATGGCGGCGTGATTTTTTTTTTGGAAGCGCTTGAATGCTGAACGTCCGAATGCTTGGATGACCTGCGGCGGGTCCCGTCGGAAGATTGGTGGGACGAACGGTATCACGGCTAATACTGTATCTCACATCTGCGTGTGATCTGCCAGAACAATAGCGAGAAAAGCTCCGTGTCGCAAAGTACAGGACCGTAAAAACAACCACAGTCTTTGCAATAAAATTATCGAACTGGTACACAGTAATAAAACTTGCAGCGGCACTAAAAGCAATAAAAAACAAACACAGAGTAAATTAGTTAATGGCAAAGTGCAGCGTTTAATGGCCGTTTTACAGGACTGCTTCTCGTGTCTTAATGTGAACGTGGCAAAAATAACCTGCGGGGGAAGTAATAGGTCCTCCTAAACATTTTGTCCTCGGGAGGGTCTCGACCATCCAGAGCTTACCTTATGAAACCGGGCCTGGATGGGACAACTGTCTGTTGCAGGGTGACCACACACACACACACACACACACACCACACACTATAGGCAATTTTTTAGTGACCGATTAGCATGAAACACATGTCTTTGGACAGGAGGAGGAAGCCCATCCAGGCACAGGGAGAACATCTCTCCACAGCCTGACCTGGATTCAAACCCGTGCCCAACCAGGCCAGGCTGCCATGCCAGCCCATACCGCCCAACTCTTCAATAAATAATCAAATTGAAGTTCATGCAGAATCGTGACTTCATTCACCACAAACACGGTGAAAAAAGGGAGAATTAATTTCATGGCCCAATGACCAGAAAATAAAGGTGTATTATGTGAAGAGTGGCAGTGGTTCAGCGTATGCATATTGGTTGGTGTGGAAAATATCTATTTTCGGTTTTACTGGTTTTTAAAAGTTGTGCGGTGCATATCCTATTAGATGCTGACAGATGGATTGAAAGATTTCCACAGCTCGTGACGTTGATAATGGAGCTGTTCACTAGAACTGCAGATCCAGATGTTCCAGCTACAGTGCAGCGCTCTTCAGCTTAGATCCTGGAACCTTCCTTGCAGTATATAAAATTCAGCTGCCATTACACTACTGAATATAAATCCAGCTCTATACACACTGCTTCTGCAACCCAAACCTTTTGGTACTGGTTCTCTACGATCAAAGATTAGCAGGCAAGAGAAGCTGAATGAAGAAATAAAAGGTTATGTAGAAGTGGAAGCTGCCCACTTCTACAGGTTCTTGGGGGTCCTAAAACTTGAGTGATTGGACAACACAGAGGCACTGAATAAGAAAGGAGAGAGCAGGCAGCACTTTCTTAGAAGGCTTGGGTCCTTGAACATCTCCTTCAACATTCTCCGCATGTTCTGTCAGGCTGTAATTGGCAGTGATCTTCTGTGCAGTTGTGCGCTGGGTTTCATCACATCTGGGGAGAGGTGCAGATTCAACAAACTTGTCAAGAAAGCAGGCTTTGTCGTGGGTCAGAGCCTTGCTTTGGCGGAAGCCGTGGCAGAAGCCAGCATGAGGAGGACGCTTCAGTCCATTATGGACAATAGCTCACCTCCCTTAAATGAACTGATCACCATGAGGTCTTTCAGCCATTGGGTTGTTCAACCTCAGTTCAGTGCTTCGGGGGGGGGGGGGGGTGTCCTTCTTACCCACAGCCACCCCCCTCTACAACGCCATACTGGAACTTGGCAGCTATTGGTTTCTTTCTTGTGTAGCTGCTACACATGCTGTGATTTACTTGTAGTTGGGAATTGTCTTCTGACATTTGTTTTTATTTATATGTTATTAATTTTTTTTTATGTGTGTCATGCATCCACTGATCTGAGATTCTGTACAGAAAAATGTCATTAATAATGTTTCCTATCCCATCCCATCCTTTTCTGTCCTCTCATATCCTATCCTACCCTATCCTTAGCAACGTATTGTGGACCAGGCTTCTCCGGGAAATAGGGTCTAAGAAATAGACGCCGTGGGGGAAGTGCATTCTTTTGTTTTCAGGTGTTGCAGCTCTTCAATAAAAAGAGGGATAGGAGGTGGAAACGCTCTTAGCATGCATTATGGCAGCACAAAAGGTGTTATTTCCAGTGCAGGATGCACTCCCTTCCACTGAAAAGCTACATATGCGCCACGGCGCGTCCACGTGGAGCTTCTATTTCATTGAACCCGAATATAAACAGGTGCAGATGCACCTTTTTGAAGTGCAAAAATTGCAGGGTCTTCAAAAACACATCAGAGGCCCGATCATTCGTTCGCTGCGTGTTTCTCTAGCGCGTGGCGGCTGACAAAACAAAGGGGCCCAGAACTGCAGTAGAGCCAAACGCGGACAGCGTCCTCTCTAAAAACCACCACTTTCGCAGAGCGACGTGAACATGGCTTTCAAAATACCAGAGGGGAGAGGATATAAGATGGCGGCCACTGGCTGTTGCTGCTGCCACAGTTGTAGCCGATCTTCTTGGCCACAGTTGACTTTCGTGTCGCCAATCTTGGTTTGAACAGCGGCTGTGAATTCAAATGGGCCCTCGAACTTGCCGACGGCTCCCTGAAAGTGCTGGGATGCGACATAAATCGCGTTCGCATCAATCATCATCACGGCTGACCTTGGGGGAAAGGTGGGGAAGGATGGAGGTAGAGCTACCTGGCTGAGTGCCACCTGCTCGTGCTGGATCTTGCCGCACCATCCTTGGCTTCCCTCGCGCTTCCAACTTCCCCCATGCCTTGTTTAGCAAGACAAATGGGACGGAGCCGCCGAGCTGCTAAATTCATCGCTCCTCCATGGCTTTCTGATGAAAGCTGAGGGGGAGGTGATGGGTGAGGAGATGTGGGAGCATGAGAGGATTGCCATGGCAAGGGGGAGGGTTGAGGGAGAGAGGCCATGCTTGGCAGGGCAGCCACAAGTGCTGGAGCGCCGCTGAGCGGCAGCGGCTCCGCTAGTGACAGGGGATCTCACGTGGTGCCGGAACCAGGGGGGGATTTTGACGGGGGCCTCGGAATGGTGACGGCTCGACTTGTACCTGTGTACCTTCGTATGTTCTCTCTGGTTGCAAAGAGTTCTTACGATGGAACTGGACGTATTTATTCACCTCAATAACAGTGGCTTTTCACGCATTTATCCTGGCTGTGGCTTCCAGAAAATACATAAAAAAAGAACAAAATTGTATTTTAATTAAAAAAAAATCATCTTACTAGCCTCTCTGTGTAAGAACAAAAACTGCATCTGCAAAACACCGAGGTCTCGGGAGGTTCGCTGGTGGAAGCAGAGGCCACAGATGGTATTTTGCACGAATGAAACGTGTGGTTGTGACGTTTAACACTTTTTTTTTCCCGGCACCAATTAATGGGCTCAAACGCTTAAAGTTTCCACAAGAACAGTCAACCTGCGTCCCATTTCTGTGTTGCCCACAGTGAGTTCTAGCGATGAAGTGATGCAGGGAAAGGCCCAAGTGCAAGGTCAGCTGCACAAGGGACAAAGACAAAGACATTTTTTTATATATATATTTTTTTATTTATACAGTAGAGTATAGACACTATATATTATGCATAGTATGTATATTTAGCAGCCGAGTGGCTCTGTCCCACGTGTACATATATGTCAACTGTTTTGAGGTGATTCATGCACTTTGTTTTCATCAACGTATCATTTTTGGCATCGAAAGGCTGGATAAATAAACATTCAGATACAAAAGACATGTAGATAGATGGACAAAAAATGGGTAAGAAGATTAATAGATAAATAAACAGATACGAAATGAGGATTAGAGCAAACAAAGTTAGTAGTAATGGTGGTAGTGGTGCGATAGGAGATGTTCAGTGGTGATCATTCTCTGTGGACTCCAGAGTTCAGCATCCTGACAGCCTGGGGGTAAATGCTATTCGTCAGCCTGGTGGTGTTGGCCTGCAAGCTGTGACAGCATCTTTTAGGCAGCAGTGGTGAAAACAGGTGGTGGAAGGGGTCAGAGTGGTCTGTGAGGATGATATGAGGTTTCCTGGTACATTTGTTGTAGGTGGTCTGGATGGTGGGCAATGAAGTCCTAGTGGAAGGCTTGGTAGTCTTCACTACTTCCTCAGTGAGAAGCAGTGCAAGTCCCATACCAGACTGTAACGCATGAGGTCAGGATGTTCTCTATGCCATATCTGTAGAAGGTGATGAGGACAGGGGATAGAAGTTCAGTTCTTTGCAGTCTCCTTAAGAAGTTCAGATGGTGTCGCACTTTCTTTACCATTTGGGATATGTTGTGGTTTCAGAAGAGGTACTACTAAATATGTACTCCAAGGAATTTAAAGCTGTACACCAGCTCCACTGCTGAACCATCAATCCACAGAGGAGTGTCAAAAGCTGGAATTTTCCTGAAGTCAACAATCATCTTCTTGTTGTTCTTGCACCAGGCTACAAACCGCTCCACTTCCACACTGTACACTGATTGTTGTTGGAGACGAGGTCCACAACTGTGGTGTTGTCAGCATACTGGATTACATAGTTTCTGTTGAACTTGGCAACACAACTGTAGGTTAGAAGGGTAAACAGCAGTGGGTTGAGCACACAGCCTTGAGGAGCACCATTATTCAGGATGATGGTCTGAGACATGTTTCTGTGGATCTTCACAGGCTGTAGCCTGTTGGTCAGGAAGTCCGGGATCCAGTTGGACAGAGGGATGTTTGGACTCAGAGAGGACAGTATATAAATCAGCTGCTGGGAGATGATGGTGTTGAATGCTGAACTGAAGTCAGTGAACAACATTCTAACATTAGACAGATCAGACATAAGTCAGGGCCAGATCTACTACAGTGTAGATGGCAACCTAAGTGGGTCTATTGTAGGAATACTGGTGTAGGTCTGATGTGAAGAGTGGAATGCAGGCCTTAGTGTGAGACACGAATAGTCTCTTGAAGCACTTTATAATGATCAGGGTGAGTCCAACTGGACCATAGACAGTAAGGCAGGATACTGGTGATTTCTTGTGGAACAAGCTGATGATGGTAGGCATACTGGTGTGTGTGTGTGTGTGTGTGTGTGTGTGTGTTTGGAAAATTTTTGGTACATGTATGGTGTGTTACAGCATGTGTGGTGTCTTCCGGCCTGCTTGTGTAGGTTTGTGTGTGTGTGTGTGTGTGTGTGTGTGTGTGTGTGTGTGGAGTGAGAAAATGTGTCCATATCTCTTAAGTCAGTGTGTAGCAAGAAATCTCACCAGCACAATAAGCATGTGACGCTGCTGCTCCCGCTTCTCTTGTTCTGCTCTTCTTCTTGTCAGAGAGCAAATTTAACAATTTCAAAATAGCAAACTTTGGACTTTAAAGCACTTGAATGTACAAAAACCTCATGTAGGGCGAGAAGTACCTGTGTGCCAAATTTCAAACCCAACGGGCTTGAAAAACAAAGCTGTAAACAAACAAACATTCAGTTTTATAGGGTTAGTGATTGTTTTATCAGGATCCTCAATGTATCTCAATGCATCATATTCAGGACGAACCAGAAAACTTAACATTCCACCACCTGGTGTCTTCATGTGTTCATTTTCACATTATTTCAAAGATCAGCCAGTGCATTTAGCAAAAGTGGATTAGAAGGTTCTCTCAAATGGAGGATTGAATAGCTATTCCTTTTCCATCTTCCAGGAAGTGGACCCAGTCACCACCTGGATCTTACAGCAGTGTGACAAGTGTGCCTTAAATGCACTCGAACAGCTGAAGCAGGCTTAAGAAACCCGTGTCGACCAGGCATTCCCATGTGGCACCCCCTCCACAACCCCCCCCTCCCCCCCCGGGCTTCCGGACTTTACGTAAGCCATCCGTTAACATCAGTGCGTAGCGCGCCAAGCGCAGGGGCTGCTGGGGGAAATTGCCCAGAAAAACATTGACTGGGTGCGTCGGCACGTCGGATGCTTCTGCCGGAGTGTTACGCAACTCTGTCTCCGGGGCCTTTTGGGGGAAAACTGCCAAGAGAGCCAGGGAAAGAAAATATCGTAATTGTTATTTATGAAGAAAAATTATACAGATAAACCCCGGGTACGAAAAATAACTGCTGGGGCAGGAAGCTGGAATAAAAATTTGTCTGAAAGATGGAACTACTGACTGGTTCTCTGTGGAGTTGATCTTTTATTATTATTGTTGCTATTATTATTATTATTATTATTACTGCATTGTTTAATTTTTAATATTATTAACTAGAATCTACTGTAATTATTGCCCTAATTATTAATTTCTCACCCATTTATACCAGGGAGCACCAGAACATTCACTCTCACTCCAAGGGTTCGAAAAGTCGACCTAAGAAAACAAGCTCTTCGTTCTGTTAACTCCACCCATCTCTTCATTAATAATAGCTGCTGGTCTGGTGCACGGCTGTGGTGGTCCCGAGTCTATCGTGGAAGCAGAACGTGAGGCCAGTGCATCACAGGGCAGCAACACACACTCCTTCCCTCGCTCACACACACACACACACACACACACACACACACACATCGATGCCAGTTTAGACTCACCGGTTCGCATTAGAAAAAAACGCCGTTTCCCAGAGGGACGAGAACGTGCAAACTTTGCAGCCACACATGATCCTTGTTAGAACCTATGGCCCAGGATCTGTGAAACACCACCGAAGCCTCCCCACTGCCATCCTCCTGACAGACGGATACGGACATTTTAGCAACCGGTCAGGGTTAAATAAAAGAGCCCATTGAACCAAGTCCAAGGTGAACGTATTTCCATTTTCCCGGGTGGGGTGGGGGGTGGGGGGTCTTAACATGTCAATACCAAGATTAATGACCAGGCCTGAGATAGAGACAAACAGTGATGTTCGGTTAACAGCCACTTCACCTTGGCTCCTCCCATTCATGAATAAATAAATATAATTAACATACATCATATTTTTGGGCCAGCTACTACTGGGGGTGTTTTACTACCCCGCACACTTCCAGGTTTGTCCAAACACATCGAACCCCTGCCTTCTGCTGTCCGCCCCAGCGGACGGCAGCAGCTCTGCTGTAACCTGAGGATGAGCAAAGACGAACAAGTAACTAAACGGAACCACAGAGCCAAGGCTGTGACAAGATAAAGGGGGACGTGTAGCAGCTCACTTAATGCGAGACCATTATTCCAGCCCCACGTGACCCTTGTCTGACTTGTTCGGCTTGCGTTTACCAGCTTATTTCACTCTAGACGCCTTTTGCTTTGCCTGTGTTAGACCCATAAGCAGCTATTTCACTTGGTCGGCGCCTTTGGAATTTTGCTGGCTCAGCAACTGGTGCGTGGCTCCGATATGTGGGTTTGCCAAACGTTGCTGTGACCAATTAATTTAACGTAATAATATTTTTGCCCCCCCCCCCCCCCCTTTTTTAAAAACTGTTCTGCCACGAACTTCTACGGAAATGGCCCGGCCTCTTAAAATGNAATTTTTTTCCCCCCCCCCCCCCCTTTTTTAAAAACTGTTCTGCCACGAACTTCTACGGAAATGGCCCGGCCTCTTAAAATGCTAATGTATTTTTTTGAAGAATCGAGTGGTTATGTTTCGTCAATGTAAAAAGCGCAACCTTACGCCGCACTTCCTTTATTCGCCCATTTGGATTATGCCGGCATTTTCGGCAACGCCGTAACGTCGCCGTTGGCGACCGTCGTGGCTTTCTGACCGCCGCGTGGACGATCGGCGACTTTGTGTGCTTTTCACAATACCGTCCGCGAAAACGGCAGGAACCCCGACTAAACAGATTCAGCAATATTTTCAGAGCCACGTTTTCGTATTTTCTACCAGCAAGACGGGAAAATGGACCTCCTTGAGGTCACCAGCTGCTGCCTCCTGTCAGGGACAATATGCACATAGCTGTACTTTCCACTGGGCTGCAGCTCCTCTGTAAATCTGGGTAAAAACGGAGCCGTTTCTGGGCAGAAAACAGCTGCTATCTGGGCGGCTTTTTCTTTGCGCTCGTGTTGAAATCACGATCGATACTTGGCTCACATAGTCGCGTCTCACGATTCATCTTCGAGGTCTGCCCTCACGCTCGAGCTTCGGTGACGCCATCTTACGTGGACCGGCTGCGAGCGCCTCCGCTTTAGCCGGGAGCCAGCGAAGCATCTGTGCTGCTCTTTTCAGGCACCATAAATGGCACGACGCGTTGAACGTCCTGCTCCTGGCATCTACGCACCCTTCAGAGGCCAGAGCCCCCAAAAACACAGCCGAGGACGATTAATATATTACTTTTTCAACCGGCCAGGCTGCTAACTGTTTCCATTAGTCTTCTCCTAATCCCACGTTGGTGGACATGCCGGCGGAGTCCACCAACGCTCGCGGCCGAAGGCTTCGTCACGTTCTCTCCTCAAGCCGGATTCCGAAACAAGCTTCGGGAGAGCCACCCTGGCAGGAGATGTCTAGCACTTAGTTTGGAGAAAGAATTATTAGGCGAGCATCAAGTATTAATTGCTGACTAATGGGAATTTAATTATTCCTGAACGACTGTAGGGGGAAAAAACGGTTCTATAGTCACTTATTATCCGAGGATTAAGTGCTCTGCAATTATATGCAAATGGGAGTAAACAGCCCGATGATCTCAGAAACAAAACACGGAGCAGAGGCGCTTCTAACTAAGCGTTTCTCGTCATTTTTGAGGACGACGCACCCCTTCGCTTCGGCGAAATCGAGAAGTTGTTCTGCGGTGCTCTGTATGTCACTGAGGCGGCTTTAACGCAGTGCGAACGTTAAATCCCGGGGGTGTCGATAGTGAAATAGACGAGGGATGTCGGACCACCTTGTTATCGGTGCCGCTTTAGGCCCGTCTTGGTGTTTCCGTCGATTGATAACTGAGGGATGCAGGCTGGCGCTTTTTGCGGGGCTGTGAACTGAAAGGAAAGTGCAGAAACATCTTATTCCTGAGACAGTATTCGTCCCGGCGTTTATCAGGCTCCGGCCAGATGCTCATTTTAATTTTCGGGGGGCTGCCGTGGTGAGGCCCGAGAAGGAAGGCGTTCGCAATCGCCGGCACTCGAATATGGTCAAGGAACCGAGAGGAGCCGAGCGGCACCGGCAGGTGGCGGAGCGGTTAAAGACAGACCCACGACCTCCTCCCGCACGGGTCTAACGTTCCTCAGGCGACACGCACGAGTTAGTCAAGGAACACATAAACTGCTCGAAAAAGTGCGACGCTCAAAACGGCTCCGGATTAAACTGTCAACTCAGCAGCGACGCCAGTAACAGCCGTAAAGAAGGCAGAGAAATTGAAGATTTTTTTTTTGAACGTTCCCCCCCCCCCCTTTTCTTTCCACCGCCTTTTAAGATTACACAGTCAAATGAGTTTGTTTGAGTTTGGAGGGTTTACTTTTAATCCCTTATCAAGTTTCGTTCCCAGGACCCGCCACGTTGGGAAAGTTAAGAATGAGTGTGCAAATCAAATGAGGTCACTTGACAGTGATTTAAGTTAATTTTAGCTCCGGCGCTTGAGGGATTTTAATTAGAGCAAACAGTTCCGTATCAGCCGAAACAAGCGCACTTTCTGTCTTAAGCCGGAAACCAAGTTATAGCTGATGGTTTGATTTTTACGATCCAATAACTTGGTTCCTAATGATTACGATGCTACTAATAGTAAGCAAATAGGGCGCGAATACGAGAAGAAGCGGCTCACCGGTGACACGGGGATCGACGGGGTTTAAGTCCGGCGGAAACGAGACCGGACGACTAAACTGAGGGCGAACAGGATCTCGAGGTTTCGCACAAAAGCACAGGTTTTCGGCCTTTCGCCACGAGTACCTGCTGCCGTGTGCCATCCATCCACGCACCATCTTTCATCCTGGTTCTTTGGCAGCCTGAGGGGGGGAAAAAAGGCCTCCAGGCAATTTCTGTGGACTATATTCAGGACTCTTTTGGGCGTGAGGGAGCGTAAATTTCAAACCGAACGATTAACTATTCGTTGCATTTTGTTCGGCCTAAATGGACTACTCGCTGTCGAGAAGAGGGACGTGCGGAACGGCGGTGGTTGGCGAGGAGTTACTGGATGGGCCGGAGAACGTTCGTCCTCCATTTTTATTTAAAAAGAGAGAAGTGGAGGGAAAAGTGTCGGCTAATTTTTGGCCGCGAAGCGAGATGTTTACCCTCAAGTGCCCGAGCAATAAAACCGTAAGCAAAGGACCCCAGGACCAGATAAGGGAATAAAAAACGTATTGATTTGCTCTCGCGTCGCTCCCCCCCAGCAGAAGCCGGGAAGCCGACTGCCTGATTCTCGGGCGTCGGCCGATTTTGCGGGTTTACGGTTGTGCTGTCTGAGGAACAGCTCGGTGTTTCAGACATGAGCGGCAGGGGGTTCTGCATCCGTGACTCTTTTATTTATTCCCTTTTTTTTCACCCCCCCCCTTTTCCTCCGTCCCCCTTCCTCACTCCGCCTGTCTCTCGCTCTCTGCCAATATCACTGAAGTTGATAAATAGGAACGCAGGGGGTCGGCTTGGATTTGAGAGAAGCAGACAAGCCTGATGTCGTGAGTTCAGGACGGTCATAGGGAAATTTCGCCCGGTCGGAATATGCCCCCCCCCCCCCCGCCGACCGCAGCTATATACAATTTTCCTGCTTTACGATTTAATCCCACTTTAAAGCAATTACACTTGCGCTTCNAAATTCCCCCCCCCCCCCCCCGCCGACCGCAGCTATATACAATTTTCCTGCTTTACGATTTAATCCCACTTTAAAGCAATTACACTTGCGCTTCCAGCATGGAGCCACGCGGAAATAAAAAAACGGTCAGGCGTGGTGCTCCGCGTCTACAGCAGCGGGAGGTCACTGGTTTTGCGCCGATAGGTGGCGCTGTACCCTTTTATCACGGGAGTGACCCAAAAGCACTTCGTAGCCTGTAGGAGTTTCCTTGTCCGAATGGCCCGTCTACAGTTCGATTCTTTCATCCTGCAGAAAGTAACCAACCAAAGGAAGGACTAGCCTTCTGGTTGGAGGAACATGTTCTGTGTAGAGCTGTAGGCTGCTGGTACAGCGGACCCCACCAAAGCCCACCGGGGCCCTGCTGGGGGTGCGCCGAGCTTCTGAAGTCTCCTGGCTCTGCTTTTGGCCCCGAACCAGCAAAACATACTCAGTTTTCAGCTGCCACACGGTCATTTTTCATTGTGATTCTGAAGTGCTCTCCATCTCGATATTATTCTACCATTTTGTAATTTGTGTCCCTGCACCCGCCATTTTAAACACCGCCTGGATAAAATAACAAAGACCTTCTCGTGGTTCACGCCAGCATCCGTGGAATCCGGCTGGATGAGTCAGCCGCGGCTTGACTGCAGATGCAGGCAGCTGTGAATGTAAATCTAGCCGGAAAAAGAGAAACGTTTCAAGGGAGCGACTCCTCCTTTGCACAAAAACAGAAGCGTATCGACGGATCGTACGGAAACGGCGCGGTGACACCGGCGGACCCTCCGCCGCATTTAACGCCAGATGTGTTAAATGCAAAACTTCAGACGCCTCAAACGAAAGACAAGTCCACCGTTGTGCGGACAAGGTCTGAAATTGCAGATTCAACCATCCATCTAACTTTCACAACATTACGTCTCGCCGGTCTTTCCCGTCTGTTGCTGCAGCGGCAGCCGGAAGTTTCTTCTGTCGACGTGGGCGTCACGTCGACACTGTTCTTTACACTTGTCCTTATTAAACCTAAAACGGTTGCATCTAGACCGGCGATCTTGGGAGACGGGAGGGTGGATTGTGCTACTTTCCGAGCGACGGCGGGAAGTTTTAATAGGTCGCCGGCGCCACGTTGCATCAGGGCGTGAGAGGAACGCAAGGCGGCCGGGCCCTGGCAGGAGTCGACTCGAGGACGTGAAGGCGGCCGAGGATATTTTGCTCAGACCTCCGTCTAAGAAGAAGCCGACGATCTGCGGTCTTGGTCCTGTAGCGCTGCGCTTGGTCGGGGGACAAGGAAGAGTTGAGAATGTAGAGGAACAAACAGCAGCGGCTGTTTTCCACTGTCTGTAAGTGATGCCGTGTTTCGGAGGCGGTTTTCACCTTGGGAAGCCGCCACACGTTAGTAGATGTGGCCTCTGGAAGCGCAAATTCGTGCTATTTATGTTGTAATTGCTACAAGTTGCTCTTAAGGGTCTCACCTTCCTCGGAGTTGCCTTTTCAGAGACCTGGCGCCGTGCAGAGTAACGCGGCGGTAAAAGGTGTCACGGCGAATGTAGCGCGATTTTGGCGCAACGTCGCGAATGCGGGACCAGGGAGGCGTTTGTGAAATTTCTCTGACCGATCCGTGTTTTGCAAGGCAAATAAATCGGCTGACTGGAGAAGATGTAACACACAGTTACTCTTCTCCTTTTCTGAAACAGCAAAAATTGCGTCTGGAGACAACGGAAATGTTGAATTTATTCGGTCAGGGAGGGCGTATCCAGAAATGCTGCTGTTGGGTCGATTCTCTCCAAGGCGGCTGCAGAGGAGACAAAGCGGCACTAAAGAAAATGAAGACACCTTAAAATAAATCACTTCAAACTCATGTAACTTTTATTCAAGGGGGACAAACATTATACTTACAAAGTCAATGGGCAATGACTATATGGCTGTTTAACGCATGTCAAACGTGAATAAATGCAACATATATTCAAAGTAGCGTTTAATACATTTTTCTTTCATGAAAACAAGCAAGGCTGAACCTGTTATACATATTACTTGCGTAATAAAAATTTCAAACATTTCCAAAAGCTAAAAAACAGCGACCTGAGATAACCCATGCTTTATATATTCTGTGTATAGAAAAGGCATAACCTGTAAATGCAAGTAGTAGGTTTCCTGAAAAGACCGTGTTTCCGAATAAAAATGAATAATTCAGGACTCAGGAAGCGTCGGGTTGTTTCCAAACACAGAGCGACAATCCCTTCAAGCAGGAAAAAAACTAAAATCTCATCCCAGCTACAGTGCTACTAATTTCTACAGAACACACGAGAATCGAATAAATACATACATTTAAATGAACGAGAAAATAAATAAATAAAAATCTGCGGTGCCGTCACACGTGTCTCTGCGTGTGTCAGAATCTATAAATATTCACTTTGTTTCTATGCACTTGCTTTCTGTAATTTCCAGTCTGGTCACATCACTCATCATTTATATTTGATAGCCTGATATCATCCTGGAGCGAGTGAACAGCGGAGGAGGCTCCTCCGGCGCTGCCGTCCTTGCCGGGGCCGGAAATGGATTTTCCCTGCAGCCACTCGCTTTCTCTGCTTGGGAAACAGGGTTGATTGAAAATTCGCTTCCTTGTGTTTCTCCTCTAAACCGTCAGGAAGAAACAAAGTGGCTTTTTCCTGAATTATCCTCAGGACGATATCAGTTGACTGCACTTACTGAAACTTTTGTGACGGCGGGACATTTACTTAATCTCCGCTGTATTGTTTAAGCGGCTTGCAGGCGAAAATGTCGTTTTCTCGACGCGTTCGCTCAAGCGTTCCTCAGACCTCTCGGTTCGGCAGGAGCTGCACCAAAATTTTCTTCTGAAACAAATCGAGCCAACAAAACCAAAGCGAGAGAAAGGGAGAAGGTGGCGATGGCATTACGAGGGGTGCGCGGTGCTGGCGGTTTCGTGCGTGAACCGCCTCACAGCCATTGAGTGGCGTCCGTGCTCGGCGGCCCACTGGTGCCCAATAAAGGTGGCGACGCTTTTATTTTTTCCAGGAAGGGGAGGGCTAGAAGGTAGACGGTGAGGAACATGCATGTTTAATCTGCAAGCCAGTCGCATGGAGGAAAAAGCAGTGAAATGAGATCCCTGGCAGAAGAAGTGAGTGCACCCCACCCACCCCAAATTCTCCACCTATGTTCTCACACAGAAGACAAAAAGTTGAAGTGTGACGAACAGAGGCAGCAGGTGAGACCTAGCTGTTTACCGCCGTCATCTCTCTGCCACTTCACCCAGCTGCAGACACTCTTCCTGTGCACTGACACCTTTGGCCGGGGGATCTGCGGGGGGGGTCACTCCCTGTCCCTGTCAACAGAAGACAAAGTGTGGAGAGGAGAAGACCACTGAGCCAAGCAGCTGGAGGCTTGAGAGCAGGAGGAAGGTGGGGTGAAGGTGATTTCTCAGTAAGAAGTAGCTCTACCAGGACAGTGGGTTTCAAGGCTCTAACTTTAGCACCTAAATCACTTTCTGGCAAATGTGAAACAGTGCGCTGAAGGTATTCTAATCTGGTTTCCCCCCACCTCCCTGACATGTGAGCCGGTCTGTTTGAGCAATCCCATCTTCACGGAATTTCAAAAAAATCTTTTGGAATAAAAAAAAAAACTTTTCTTTTGTCATTAATTTACATATCTTTAGAAGATAACTAAAAAAAAATCCGACCAAAATCTTCATATAGACTAATAATGTTCTAGGTACTGTTAGAAAACTCATTTTGAACACTAGCAGAACCATTTCATGTTTAGTTAGTTATTTTTATGTTGCTGCTCTTCATAGTAAGATTGCAAATGTTCAAATATAAAGTCAGGTATTTCAGACCAAAATCTACCCATGGAAGCCATTTCTCATCTCTGTCATCGTACAGGCAGCGGACAACTCATACACACCAGAATAAAACCAAACATTACTGTTATTACACAGTTAAAATATCAGAAACTATCTGAAACCGGTCTGGGTCTTCGGTAAGAATTTTATGAAAGCAGCTGCTTAAAAGTGTGATTCTTTGACAGTTCAAAAAGGGTTAATAAAAGCACTTAAGCAGAATAGCCTACAAGTCCTACCTAAACACGGCAAGTAGAAAAGTCTAAGGTGCTTCTAAATGCTACCTTTTGTAACACAGATACGTCAGGTAGCAGTGAATGCAAATTAGGTGGGTATCATCTTTAAGGGAAATTATTAGACTGTTTTGACAAATTAGCCCGGCTTTACATTTTTCAAACTATTGTATTTTATAGCCGAAGGGGGAGCAATTGAAACATCATTATAGCGTTGCATTGTAGCGAGGGCTAATGCTGCACAAATCCATATGACATTTAGTGGTTTTGATTTATGACAGACATGGGAAGCAGTCTTCACCCCCCCAACCCCCTGCACTCAAGCACACTGTAATGAGTGAGTTTATTGCCTACAGCAGGTAGATTCCCATGACACAAGTCCTGGCCTTCAAGAGCTTCAACCAGGAAACATAGTTTTCTTAATAGCCAACTTACATAAATCTAAATCTCCTCATTAGAAACAAACACCACTGTTAAGTAGTACTCAAAACTACAGCCCAGGAAGAGGGAGTTTCATTGTCTCCACCAAAGTGTGGATCCTTCATGCAGTCATGCACATGTGCGCAGGTTTTCCCTCCCAATAAGTCCTCCCCAACAACCTTTTTAGCCAAACTGAATGACAAGAATTGAGGCGCATCAGGTGAAGGTGCGACGCAACAAGATTATAACACGGGACGGTATTTAGAGTACTGTGGCGGCAGAGAGAACGTCACCTACGAAGATTTGAAAAAAAGGTCACACCCTGATTCTCACATCCCAGCTGCTGTTCTATTTTTGATCAGACATCACCCAGCACATCTGGCTTTGTCCCACAGTCACCGGCCTGCCACCATTCTGCATCAGCATCACTAACACTGAGCAAACATACAACTTTGTCACCCGTTTCGACCAGATGTTCCTTTCGAGCGCCATGATTTGACATGTCTACCCTCAGCGGTGACAACTTGCTCTCAGCTGGATGGTTTACATGCAAGTTGTATGCAGGAAAACACAGCTCGTGGCAGTTGGTGTACTGCATCCGAAACGGAGCAACTCTAATGAGAGAGACTGTATAAATAACTTTACGCATACGAGTCATACTTTTTGCGCCGAAGTTCTGCTGGAGATGGTTTTAGTTTGAAATACGGTTGGCAAGACACCACACTTTTTCACTATAAGCTTCAGCCTATCTTTCCCACAGTTAAATTGGCAATAAACCAACGACGAAGAGTGTAATTCTGAAATATATAAACAAAAAGAAACTGTAACCTCCGTCTTCTATCAATGCGCATTTGATTATTCCGGGGCTTTACAGACCACCTTGGGAAAAACATACATGTGATGGCTAATCTAACTTCATATGGCATAAGTATGTATGTATGTATGTACTCATCTGAAAATGTGCAGCTTCTATATTGTCAACAACACATGAAGGCAGGTCTTTCAGTGCCCTTTGGAAAACAGATGGAGGAGTGTGAATATGTGTGTGTGCTTTTGTAACTGTGTTTGTGCGTCGGCGTGGGTGTTGTGTTGGCGGAGCTTCTGGGAATGGCCTGATACTGTGCAAGCGTGTATTACGATCCCACACATACACAGCAGCGCCGTTCCACAGAAATAAACATCAAGAACCAGGGAATGTGCCACTTATGCGCTTTCTAATTGAATCTCGGTCAAACCGCTTAACTCGAGCACCGGCCACTCGTCACATGTCATATCATATCACGGCAACGCCCGTCTGGGTGGCAGTCAAAAAAACATCTGACCACACAAGGGATTCTAAAGAAACTGCACTAAAAAACATGGAAAGTACACATATCTACGGCTTGCATAATCGAGAACTGTTAAACTCATGCAAAATCTGATGCCTATCAAATGGAAAATTAGTAATTTTCTCAACTGGGTGTGGAAAAAAATTGATACTTTTGAAACTGTATTATCTGTTAACCCTCATATTCAAAACATTAATCCGTTCAGTTCCACACTCTTAAAAAAAAGCAGCAGTTATTGTAGAATGTTACAACCCTAACCCTAAGTGTAGATCCACAACTGAAAGAACGATGCAGAAAGATAAACACCCAGAAAGAAATAACATTTGTAAGGTGCTGAACAAGTTGATCAGTCAGTGCCCTCATTTGCTTTTCTTCCAAAAAAGCAGGCAGCCGTAGTATAGTAGATTAATTTTACTATCAGTGACCATTAACAAATGTCTATACTGCCATGTTAACCTTTATTTACAGTAATGAAGTAAATGCATACAACTATTTTCAGAATCCACTAGTCAGATAATACAGGGAGCGCAAGGCATGATGCATGGTACACCCTGGAGGAGGCACCAGGTCACTGCATGGCAATCATATGACACACACACACACACACACACACACACACACACACACACACACACACACAGAGTAATAGCAGTGTAGAGTCAGTTCGTGTGGAAAACATGTCTTTGGACCGTGGGAGGAAACCAGTACATTCAGAGAAACCCAGCTGAATACACTATTTTGGATTTACCCATATCTACAAATTTCTCTACATACTGGGTAATTAAGAGAAATTCATGTCAAAAAGCAAAAAATATGAGTGCACTACTGCAGTAACTACACCTTCGTCCCAAATCGACGCCTCCCGCATTTGTATAAAGAGATAAGGTCTAGAGTTAAGTCGAGTTTTATTTTTAAGCCATTTAAACATTTATACAACATATTTTAAACTCAAACATTACATTCAGGCTTATGCTGCACAGCCATATCTAAAAAATGGCGGCTCGTTCTCTCATTCGCTTTCGTTGACTGCTTGTCCTGGACAGGGTCTTTATCTCGGACACACGGGGGCTAGGAGGGTCCACCCTGGATGGGACACCTGTCCATTGCGGAGCAGCTGTGCACACACAGTCACTCACGCATGTACACAGTATGGGGGGGTTTAGAGTAGACAGTGAACCCAAAGCACGTCTTTGAACTGTTGAAGGAAAGAGGAACACCCAGAGGAAACCCACGCAGACACAGGGAGAACATGCAAACTCCAAACACCTTTGGCCAGATTCAAACATATACCCAACAGCGCTACCCACTGTGCTAATGGGCCATCCTAGTTGCATGCTGTAAAGTCAGTTATATCATACCATGTAATGAAGAGTTGACCCTGTACCTGGAGAGCTCCATGGTGTCCTTTGTGAGATAGACAATCCAGTAGACTAGGTTGAAGGCTCCGAATGACAGGGGGAAGAGGATGCGCGCATACTTGTCAATGATGCTTGTGCCTGTCAGCATGTTGTTGGCGGGCACAGCCGTACCCTGCTGGAGAAAGGTGGGCGCTGGGCTGGGAGTGTGTGGCTCTCCTGATGGCTTGCCGTGGGCTGCCACATTTGTCCTCTTTTTCAGGCCGTTGCCACCGTCTGACTCGGGCTGCAGGGTGGCAAGTCAGACAGTGGTTACTGGGATGAGGTTCATTCCTTGCCCTACTAACTATGCCTACATAGATGTTTAAAACTTCAGGTGTCAAGTAAACCATGTTTTTTCAACTGTCACTGAGAAATAAGTCATGCTGCGCACATGCAGCCATTTCATTTTCAAACATCTATGAATCCGACACTGCTTTAAATGTTGCATGAAATTAGTTCATTTGGTAAATACTTACAGCCGTAACTATTTACGTGTAAAAAATGTAAATATCAGAATGAGAAGAGAAGTGTATTTACTGGGTTTTACTGGACGCGTCAACAAAGGTTCCCACTGAGAGTTCCTTTCTTCTTTCCAAAGCCTCCTAGAGACATAGTTTCAAAGGGGTGGGGGAGGCAAAAGCTTAACTGGCGTCCGTGGAGGGGCCAGGTTGCGGCAGCAAATGTCAGCTGCCGAATACTGTGCACGCCCTACGAAAGTGCAAGATCATGCAGGCAGGATCCTCACCGGGCTGCTTTCCTGCCATTGCTATTTTTAAAAGTGTGCCATCAGGCCAGGCTTCACTTGGAATCAGACTGGTGCCCAAATGTCCTTTTTTTTCAGCATGTTAGCTAAACTGTTCAAAGGAATTAATGGCTTCATTGCTGAATGTGTGTTTGGGAATACTGGTATTTGTTTAAAAAGCTTTTAAAAAACGGAAAAATGAAGATTATCAAAGACATCAAAGACTTTTAATGATGTGTATCTTCTATGCCCTGACTGCAAAACAGAGGAGAAATCCACTGCTTCACTTAACAGCTTGAAGAAATAAGTAACGCAGAGACTTCACCTCAATGGTTAAAAATTCAGCGTGTCAGTTTAAATTTTTGGTTTATATTCACTTAAATAGGCCAGCGCGTAGAGTAATACTTGTTGACACAGAGCCCGCTGTTAGTGCCTTAGTGTCTCAGCTGTCTGTACCTTCGATGAGGCTTTGCTCTCACTTTTTTCCAATCGCCTGACACTGTTACATAACATCTTTAATAGATAATACACCACTGGAAGATATCTGAAAATAGCTCTGCCAGACTTTCCGAAAAGACTGTAAAAGATGCAAATCGTTGCACGGTGCGGCAGCTGTTGTCAGGCGGACATCTCATTTTTAATAGCCTCTGACAGGGGAGCTTGAGGATACGTCTTCAGAGAGGAGTGCCCTCAACCAGATGACCAGCCTCACTTTAGAAAGACGCTTCATCGGATAATATTCCCCAATTACTGTACTCCAGTCTCACCTGTTTGTTTAGTTCATCTATTTTTTTTTAGAAGTAAACAGGCTGCACCGCTGTGAACTTTGTTGAGGAACACCACAAGAAGCTGAAATCAGCCACTGACACTTGGACCCCTAGAGGTTTACTTTTTGGCCCCTCTCTGTCGGGAGTGTTTTGTTTTCCTCTCTTTAGCTGCCAGTTGGCTTACCCTCCAGTTAACTCTAACTGCTACCTTCTGTCACTCAGTAGATGGTTTTTTTCAGCACTCTGAAAAGATTGCTCAATAAACTCAAATGAAGTGCATTACACTGAATTTTTATAAGTAACATCCTGCACCGCTGCCATGCAGCCTGGGTCCGGGTGTGTCAAGGCGTTGTGTTCTTACCGAAAGCACCTCCTCGTCGCTCTCAGCGCCGGCCGCCTCTTGGGCAGCTGCCTTTAGTGCTGCCGCTTTGCGCATCTCCCGGTTGGCCTGCAACGTGGAAAAGTAGTTGACGGCGGCAAATTCAATGAGAGCTGAGAAGACGAAGGCGAAGCACACAGCGATGAACCAGTCCATCGCGGTGGCGTATGACACTTTGGGCAGTGAGTGCCGGGCGCTTATACTCAGTGTGGTCATGGTGAGCACCGTGGTAATACCTGCAGAACACACAGAGACATCAACTCAGCCATGTCAAGAGGAGTACATTATTACCCCTTTTGTCCCTGGACCAGACAGACACTTCAAAACACAAAGGCCTTCGTCTCTTAATTTAATGAGTGTCAGCGGTGATATTCTCAGACAGAAACAATCCACTGAAGCCCAGTCAGAGCCATTGTGTGAAGGGTAACTGAACACACGTGAGCTGGCATGCGACGGAATTGTGTTGAGGCAACTGACCGTAAGCTTAGGCCTTCCTCGCTTGCATCTGAATGGAAAATCTACACAGTATACCTTCGCCGACAGCACTCACATGGACTTCAGGGGAAAGTTTAGTAAATGCAAAACTATGCATGTCTTACAGTAGCACCACTAACAGTATCAGCATATAAAACATAAATAAATATAACAGTATTCCATTTAATCGATTACAATGTAATTCAAGAATTAAAAGGATCTTTGTCCTCATTTGATTATACGTATCTATTCATATACATATATTCCCGGTCTACGGAAATCCTTGCTTTGGATCAGAGATGCATTTACGATGATGTCCAAGTTTCTTAGCAGTCACCTTCGGCGCCTTTCCAAAAAGGTTTCACTTAAACAGTTTAGAAAAAAATCTTAGATCACTTACATGTGGTGGTTCATTATCAGAGAAACTAGTGCAAGCTAAGCTAAACAGGATTTTAGCATTAAAGCATTTTCTGGAAGACATTTATACTGAGATGCAAAGCAGCATGGACTGTAGTGAAAACACTAAAATCAGTACTTTGGAAGCAAGAAGGTCACGGGTAAGTTCTTGGACATGTACTCATAGAAATCTCAGGATTTCTTTTGTCTCAAAGCTGAAAATACAATGAGGGGTGAGCCACGGATGGAGACTGTCATACCGGCTACGGTTCGTGCAGGAACAGACTCTTTGTTGATCCAGAACACGACCTGCGACTGTACGACAGTCATGATCAACGGAATGTACGTCTGAATGAGGTAGTTGCCTAGTTTCCTTTCCAGGAAGAAATGGATTACTTGGATGGAGTACACACCTGGAATGGAGACATGATGGAAAGGAGCGATAAGGGCAGAACAGATGGAATGATCCAGGCTGTACATGTAACATGTTTCATGGTAAACAAGGGTCTCGGCGTTGAAAAAAATGAACTTACGGCTAATGTTATCAAGCAGCCTTCCTTACAAGATTTGAAATTTGTAATGAAGAAATGTAAGAGTACCAAAGTAGATTGTTTAAAAACATGAACCTAAATTTATAGATTTTGCTTTGGTGAAACAAAGAAATTTAATGTAAATCTCACCCCACACACACACACACACACACACACACACACACACACACACACAAAAACCTCAGCAGTGCATCTGAACACCTTGTAGAGTTGATGAAACTAAATCACAATCTTTTTAAATACAGCACAGCCAGTAAAACGACATGATCTGTGCATATACTACATTGAGTATTTAGACGCAGCTTGAAACAAACCTCCTCAGTCAAATGCACGTTTCACACGGTGCCACACTGTAATTTCACCCCAAATAAAAATCAGTTTCACTAAATACTTTTCTGTCCTTTTGCAACATATTCTTTGTGTTTATCTATACCCGGATAAATAAGACATACAGCAAGAGTGGTTAAAGCGCTTGAATCTACTAGCGTATGGCTGCTAGAAGACATTGCCTGTGAGAAAACTCTGGCGGATACATTTATGAACACAGTGGGGGCTGCTTTTCACACTTCGCACTGGATGCTATGTCCCGTACGGCAGAAGGAAATTACACCGAAATGTATTGGTGCAAAAATTTTGTAAATGCAACCGCATAACTGCTAATTGCTGATATGTCATCCTTCATTTTCCATCCTGGCAAACTGAGGCTCCTCGCAGAGCTGCAATTTATACACCAGAAAAAGAGTGTGATGGCAGCAGGGCATGAGGGGAAAGACATGAAACTCAGTGCTTTTATTCGCAGTAACAATTTAATTTACATTCCAGGCACCTTAAATTCACACAGAGTGGAATATAACACCAACCTAGTACATTTCGTTTTATGATATTGCTCTCCTCAGAGTCTCAAAAGGAGGACATTAGTCCTCGTTCTATTTCCTTGTTAGTTTCATATTTATGTGCTTTATTATTTTGAAATAAAGATAATTCATAAGTCATTCAAGTGGCTCTAAAACTGTTTCCTTTTACTGAAAAACCCAGTGTGAGAGGAGTGCAGTCCATCTGCAGTCAGCCAATAGCCTGAGCATTCAGTAAATGCTTGAAACTAGAGATAGGGACAAAGAAAGAAAAGCAATGGGGAAAAGGAAAAAGGAAACGAGGGGAACAAAGCAACGGGAACAGGAGCAAGGGGAAAGAGTGCACAAGAGAGAGAGCACCTAGTAGCTTCACTGCACGTGGTGAGGACCTCAATGGGCCTCAGGCATCAATGTGCTTGTCTGTAAAGGCAGAAAGCAAGGTACAAATTAGCCTCACTCAGTTAAGCCTCTTAGACTGCAGCCCGGAGGGGAGCCGCTGCTCTTAAGAGCAGCTCGACCTGTAATGCCACATAACAGCGGCGGGTAATGTCCCACGCCCTGGTGCAGCACTTCAGCCAGCTCCTCACTGCACCAGCGTCATGACTGCTGTGAGCCACTCATCACACTGGGTCTGCCTCTGTTGTTATTTGATCTGCAAAACACTGGATTTAGAGCACTCCAAGAGATAATTTGCCACACTTTCCCTAATCTTAAAATATAAAAACCACTTTAATTCCTCCTGATCTGTACCTTGGACGAGGTCCGCGCATTTGGAAGGAAAAAAAAAAATGTCGGCCTCAAGGATGATGCATGCACAAAACGCGGCAAATATCCTCCAAACAATGATTCTTTTTAACTCTTCTCCCACTTTTGACCATCTAATGATTACGGCTGTGCTGAGCACAGCTGAACGTGTCCGCGCACGTGTTCCGCCACTCGACCGAGGCTATATTCTTCCAAGTCATGTGCAGCTGCGGCACCGGCGTAGCCAGCGTGCCAGTGAAAGCCCAGAAAGGAACAATCAGCAAAGCCTGGGCGTTCCATGTGCCCGCTGCATTCAGCGAAGCAAATTAATCTGTGAATCGACAGGATCAGAATTAAATATAAGAGACCTCTACTCCTAGGGCCCGCTCAGCCTAGCGTGGAATAATGTGTACAAGCAAGACCTGCGAGACTGCACGATTACTCCAAAGTCCCTGTTCTGCGATGCCCACTTCAGAGTAAAACATTTCACGCTACTGTTTTGCCAAATTAAAACAAATTAACATCATCCGGTATGCAAAAAAAGAAACATCGCCACTGTGCCACCGTGCTCCAGTAAAAAAAGCATTCTGCATTGTGGAGATGTAAGCTAAAGAGAGACCCTAAGGAAAAATTGTGTGTGAAAAATATACGCCATGTTACATGCAAGCACAGCGAACATGATGATGACACGACGCACCACAGACCACATAGACCACAGGCGTACCAAATACAGTTCTAGCAGGAACTGATTCCTTATTGATCCAAAAAGACACCTGAGAGAGTATTACGGTCATTATGCACGGAATGTATGTCTGAATCAAGAAGAAGCCCATCTTCCTTTGCAGGTGGAAGTAAACTGTCATAATTACGTATTCACCTGTCAGAAAACAAATGGAATTTTGTGGCACAAGACAGCAATTCTTGTCACAGTTCATCTAACTGTACAGAGGTTTTGTAGCAAACAGGCACAACACAGTATAAATGACAAATGTAATCATAGTTTTCTTGGGAAGAGAAACAATTAACAGTATGTGCACAAACTATGTATTTCATACTATTATATTTCAAGTAATTGCCCTTTATTGTGAGTTGTTGCCTATTTCATAAATCAAGCATGTGATACAAAGTTGACAGGTACATTTCTTTTGCTAATTTAATAGAACAAAGGGCTGAAAGTGAGCTCTGAATGCACCTTACCTGTGTTGGACTTCAGTCTTTCACTTGACACTGTCTGGCCTATGAGGTCATACTGCAGGAGGCTTGATGACTCCTGTGGTACCTCCACTGACAGCAGTGGCCCCTTCTTCCACGTATAAACAATTTCACTGATGGGGTAGGCATCTGCGTGTCAACGAAACACTGTCAATAACTGCTGGAACACACACACACACACACACACACACCTTTATTATTTAAAATAATCTCATCTTGATGGAGGTGACTTACAGCTGCCAAACTTTAGTGGACAGGCATGTCCATCCATTGGAAAGTTCATGAGTCTCATTGGACATTCTGCATTGATGGTCAGTCTGCAGTAAAATAACACAGCCCACTTTGTTTTATTTCGCTATTGAAAGATGAGCCACCTAATGCACACTCCACTATGTTATCTAACTCAAAACTCAGGCGCATTGCGCTTAACAACGACCTTTAGCTACGGTTGCATTCACAAAAAAATGACCGTCTCTGACGCATCATTACCAGGGAGAAACTACAAAAAGCAACAATGCATGATCTCTTCCACCTGTGTGCAAACAATAATAACAATAATAATAATAATAATGAAAAATCAACTCAGTCTAGGAAGATATGGACACAAATAAACAATCTAGACAGAAAACAGGAATCATCTGCCTTCCAGTGAACGTGAATTGTTACACAACAGCCACGGCAAACATCTTTGTAGATGTTGGGTATTTCAGGAACGCTGTACCTCATGGTGTAGAGTACAGTTCCATTCTGCATGATGCGGAACAGCTTGTTAGGAGTGGTCATGTTGTGTGAGATGGACCTCTTCCCATTCCGGAAAAAGGTGTCTGGCGTCCAGATCTTGCTGACCATGAGGTTGTTCAACCGAAGGATCTCAGTCGGCCCCTCGAATTTCAACCTCTCGTCGATCCACGTTTGGCGGAAGAAAACATCCATGGTGTACTCCTGCAATATGCTAGCTTTCTTTGCGCTCGGCCAAAAACCTTTTTTTCCCCCCCACAACAGGCATCAAGGAAAAATCATAACCCTGGATTGGCCATTGTTATCCCATATTTCCCCCTTTTCACAAGCGTCCAATTCTTTCTAGTGTGTTTACCTTGTATTTATTCTCTATGTATCCGCTGCAAATCATGGAACGATGCAGTTCCTACAACGTCTCTTAAAAAGGCAACAGTGTGAACCTGTTTACTTTTACTACACAGCTTTACTATACAGGTTCTGTGCAGTAGGCACTTTATGACTTTGCAAGCTGTTATCCACACTCCTCTGGAATGTGACAAATAACAGTGTGACTTTAGATGCCGTTAAAGCAGTGCCGTGTAATGTGTCACAGAAATAAACCCCTGATCCGGGACCTTCACAGCCAGGGACTGCCAACCAGATTAAAATCCCTAATCTGCTCCAGCGACATCCCGCTCACATGTGACAATAATGACGTCGCCGTCGGAGGCCCGAGATGGCGGGAATCCTCCGCTCGGCAACTTCAGCAACGGAGGGACAGCAGCAAACTTTATCGAACCAGAAAGATCAAAACCTACCATTTCCACATCAGAAACTGGGCCGAAACTGGTGACAAAGATGTCTGTCTTGACTTCAGTGACAGGACCTAAAAAAAAAAAAATGTTTATTGTTTCTTCGTCAGTTAAACGCAGTTGTGCTCGTGCTTGGAAGCAACACAGCTTGCACTTTAACACCTTTTTACAGCAGGCGCTTAACAGGAATAACTCCTGTAAATTGTGCTGCTCTCCCATAACCTCATGTAACTGAGCTTTTATGGCCGGTTTGCAAAAGTAAAGACTAATTGGCCGTAGCAAAATCGAGCTACTTGAACGTTAAAACGGCTGGAGAGCAATAGCGCCACAGGAACTCGAGCGCGTGCGGCGGGATTGGGGCGCGCGCGCCCGCGCGCGGGGGGGGCAGCGTCTTATTGCGCGCCACGCGATATTTGTGCAATTTAACAAACTCATGGCAACGTTACAAAAGTTCTCAGTCACATTAAACTGTCTGACGTCTTACACACTTTTCTAACACCTGGCAGCAACAGTAAGGCTCAGTACCTCCGAATCCCGGCCGTAGTCGGTTGTCGTATCCGTCGAGTAATCGATCCAGGATTCGCGTGATATTGTCCAGATAGACGCGCGCTCCCGCCTGCTGGTGTCCCCACACATCGCCCACGCTGGAAACGCAATGTTCACTTTATTGCCTCTTCCCCACAACTCTCACCCCCCCCCCCCCCCCCCCCCCCCCCCCAGAGCACACATCCCATCCCCACAAGTAAATCTACACAATATAACCAGTTACCCAGTTACGCAACATTACTACGGTGTCGGCATAAACTAACTGCAACAACAATAAAGCCGTCTATTAAAAGCACTTTCTGACGCCTAAAGTGCAGACATGCGGTAAAAGGAAAGAATCTCACTCACCACGACAGCAACACGCAAGTGATGAAGAAAGCCATGCCTTTAAGAGGCTGTAAAATGGAAAAAAAGCGCCGTCAACTGGAATAGCGCGCGTGATCCATACTTTGGGGGAGCTGAGATTGCGGGTCTAAAGCGTACAGTAAGTGGGAAAACTGTCCTCGTCGACTTCCCCTGTGCGGGAGGTCTTCATCTGACCGACTGTGTTGAGGAAAAGAAAAGAGGGGGGGGCTGAAGAGTTTTAAGAGACGGAGGAGCAGGGAGGGAGCGCGCTGACAATAATCGAATAAGGCATTATGAGAGATTAGGAGGCAGAAATCCACTGATAGTTTTGGCAGGGAATTAGCAGGGAGCCGCTAGGAGATTTGGGAAAAGGCTCCAGTGTCCTGCTGCTGGAGATTACCACAGAGATGGGTTTCAATTTCTCTGGGCGAGAGCATTCCGCAGATGTTAATTCAAAATAAAGTTTAAAACAGGATCAAGCTCCATATTGTCTTGTGATCTTGCCCAGATCCACTTAAGCTTTCTGTTTCTATTTGCGCAGAAAGAAAGAACTCACCCTTTTCCCGGCTCATTTTATTCTACTACGGTGACTTATGTCAGAGTTCTGAAAGATTTTTATGTCAGGATAAAAGTAGTGGCAAGAATGACAGAATAATTTTGACGTTTTCAAAATAGCTGCTACAGAAAACCCCCTTTTATTATTATTATTATTATTATTATTGTTATTATTATGGCATGAAATGCTAAGGTGATCATGATCTTAACAGCTCAGATACTTTGACCTCCACTCATTGTTAAATAAATGTACGTCGCTGAAGAACTGGGTGCCAAGCAGGTTCTTGCCCTTAGTCAGAGAGAAATAAACCATGGAAACTTCAGTTTATTCATGTTCTACATGTCATGTATGTTGAGTGTCATTTAGAACATCCAGATTGTATTATCATGCGTGTGCTGCACACACATTTAACGGATATAAAATTATATACAGTAATGTATAATGTTCCTTACATATACAATTAATCTAAAAAGTCTGAACTGTGTGCAGAATATAATGATTTGTGGATTTTGTTTATCTTACACATTTATTTCCTTGTATTTCTACAAGTGGTATAATTTTCCTTCAAATTATGTCTTAGATTGTTGGGTTATTCGACAGTCACTAATGTCTTGTGTTTTAGAGAAGAGAAAAAAATATTAATGCATATTATTAAATGTACAAAAAGATGTAAGTTTAGATTTGTATAATGTTGTTGAATTAAACATCTGTGGTGCTGGAGGAGACTTTAAAGTGTATTTTTTAAAGCCGAGAAAACAAAGAGATGAATATCTGTTAGAACTCACTGGAATCCCAAATGGTATTTTTCGGTTTATCGTACTTTGGACAAATCAGCATGTGTGTAGTGTGAATGTGGTTTCTGCCAGTCTGTGTATGTGAGAACGTGCATCTGTGTGTGTGTGTGTGTGTGTGTGTGTGTCGGTGGAGTGAGAAAATGCATAAAAATCTGATACATTACAGTGTGTGTGGTGTCCACCAGCCTGTGAGTGGTGGGGGGGGGGGGGGAAAAAAATTTGTCAACACAGGTTGTGTGTGTGTGTGTGTGTGTGTGTGTGTGTGTGTGTGTGTGNGTGTGTGTGTGTGTGTGTGTGTGTGTGTGTGTGTGTGTGTGTGTGTGTGTGCGTGCACGCATGGGTGCATATATTCATATGTGGAGCAAGAAAGTACACTAGCACTACTGCATACTCTGTGTGTGATGTCACTGCTCGCGCTTCTCTAAGCCTTAGCAGAGACTGAATTTTAAATTTCAAAATAGTAAGCAGCCTTTCCGTGTTTAATGAACTTGAGTACAGAAAAACCTCTCTTCATGTGAGAAGTACCTCTGTGCCATACTTGAAGTCTGTGGCTTGAAAAACACAGCCATGCATAAAGAACAAAAAAAACAGCCATCCGGCCTTTCATATGCAGATTCCCTACGCATTAAATAAACAAGAACATTTATTCCTTTTTCTTTTCACACAGAACGTGGAAAACCAACTGAAAAATATTATTAACATTGGTGGACTGTACTTTTGTAGGTACTGTAATTCCTCAGATTTGTGCATGTTTGTTGGCTGTAATGTAGCTGTATTTTCTGCAAGGTTCCCTTGGTCTGAAGCATAATGAGATACAACAATGAACTGTCTGCAACAGCATTTATTGGGCTCATACTGTCCAAGGCTGAATCTGAAGCCTCATTTTATAATGAGTGGAACTACATGATAGATACTTTTATTGTTAAACAAAAATGCTAATTTTAAACAAATTATTAAACAAAACCTAATACGGGGGGGTCTAGCCGGTACAGTACCTGTCAAAAGTCTCGAAGGATGCGAGACCTACAGGGCAGTAGTGCTTTGTTTTGACCGCTGTCTAGTTGCCCAGTTTTGTGCAAATATTTCAAGTGGTACCGGATGTATATTGTCTGCATTGGTACACATAAGATCATCGTGAATTTGACACCCCCTTTTCCTGGGGATTAGAGAAGGTCTGAGTTTGGATTCAGCACATTCCCCATCAGCTGATATTTACATGTATTAATACTGCAGGTGCTTTTGTCCAAACCAAAATAGAATGATTATTTTATAGATTACAGTGCTGGACAAACTGTGTTAAACTCCCTGCAGAGATGTAAGACACACACACACACACAAGTCAAAGGCTATTACGTCGAAGGGAATCTGAACAAGCATAGGTAGGCAGCGATACAGTGCTTTACGGTAATTAAAGAATGGAAAATACCCTGTTTTACAGTGATTATTAATAGTTTTAACTCTTAAAGTAACTGTGTCAGCTCTGATAGTATTTGGTGAAATTTTACAATAAATGTGTGCAAGGGTAAAAACTTTTACCGCTGAAGCGATAGAATTAACTAACTAATTATATATTTGAGTTGTGAGAATTGATGTGATGAAGTTTCTTCTAGGCATTAAGTAATGCATTACTTTTGTAACATGGTAACTTGTATTAGGTTGATCTTAGCAACGTCATGATCCAACAAGTGGTTAACCTGGGCTGTACAGAGTCTGCATGTTCTCAGTGTATCTGGCAGGGCATGTAGGCTTCACACTCACTTGCTTTCCTAAACTCCTCGCTATGGCCAGAGTTGTGGGGTCCGTGCAGACGGCAACCCGGAATCAGTAGGCACTAGGCAAGAAGGGTACATTCTGGATAGGATGTCAATCCGTCGCAAGGTCACAACCCTCTCGTACAATTTCGCCAGTTTAGAATGACCGGGGAATTGGAAACACGTCTTTGGACTGTGGGAGGAAACCCATACAGATGCAAGGAGAACTCCACATGGTTGCTGTGCTCACTGCCCCACTAGGCTACAAATACATGTAGATTTCTTCACAAAGACATCCACGGGAGGCAATGGTGAAGCACCCTGAACCGTCTATGACTCTAAACCATACAAGTGGATGTCATCAGCCACGTGTCACTCGACGCCACTCACTCTTACTCAGCGTTACGAAGGTCACAAATGTAGAAATAATTTCTTTGCACGTAGGCTGCCCAGCTCTGCAGGAGAAGATCTGTTAGTTGCTGAAGACTCTGCTAATGATTTTCAATTTGATTGTCAGGATACATATTTCACATATATGTAAATAAAATGCTTAAACACTCGTTGCGGCAAATCTTTTTTCTGAAATATGCTGCCATTGGTTTATTTTAAATTGTAACATATTTATGGCATATTTCAACACGCCATATGACGTAACAGATTCTACTGTGGATATTTTCCCTTTTTGGAAGGACGGTCCAGGCTTAGACAGACTGTCAGTATTTATACACAGTGAGTACAAAAGCAATTCAATTAAGCTAACAGAATAAGTCATTGTGAGCAAACTGTGAATATTCGGCTGTGCCACTGCTTCACCAATTTCATTTTTTCCAGCCTGTTATTATGAGGATCTGACATTTAGCAAAAGAGCTATTGCATTTTGTTAGCTTCTCTGAAACTCATAAATGTATAAATGCTTTTATCTTCAAACATGCATATCACGAAAGTTTCAAACACGAGGTACAAGTTTATCTCACTCAGAGGAACCACGGCGGTGGGATTTGAACCCTGAGTGCAAGCAGGCGGCTCTGAACGCTATGTCACCCCTTAATAAATTACCTAAACAAGGTGTAGGATTTTGTGATATATTGATTTAATAATTAGGCGGATTGCTGAGAACAAATTGGCGTAAATCATACGTGTATCATATGCGTAAATCAATAAGCTGCCCTGGGTTCCAACCTAACGTTTGTTCTGTCCAATAATGAACCAACACGGGTTCCTAAAAAAACGTGTTTTAGTGTGTTTTTAGTCAGTTTTGTACAGGTTACCTTACTAAACCACATTTATTAAAGCTGCTGACAACAGAATGCAGGTGAAACTTATAAACGATATAGTTAGTAAGTTAAAATTATTTAATTATTAATTAATATTTTTTACCAGCGCATTCCTTCATCCACCGCCTTTTCCTCCTAAGGACAAGAGGCAGCAGGCTGTTGCTCCCCTGTTTGCTTTCCTCCATCTCCCTCTTGAGAGCTGCAGCCCTACTTTTTGCCAGACCGGCAATATCCTGCCATTTTTGCAGATGTCCTTTGAATTCCTTCTTCAGCGAGATCCAGAGGCATTCAGCTTTTTAGCAATTTTACATAATTTTACTGGCATTTATTATTCTGTACTCCCGAATTTTCAAAGCAGAATGTGCTTATTAGCATACACTTTGTGAAGTAATGGCTGTAACTCAGGTTTCATAAACTGCGCTTCTCCTCATCTACCTTCTTGACATTTTAAAAAGCTGAATTTGTGTAAGGACAACTGTTAATCGTATTAAAAAGATTAATTTTAATTATGATTACTTATGACATCATTGTTGACAGAATGTCATTTCCGTTAAAAATAATCTTTTTTACTTGTAAGTCTTAAAAAACATTTATACACCTACATTTAACTCTGAAAAAGTAATTTGGCTTAAACATAAGGTGCTTGTACAGGACTTACTGAGTCTTTGATGTTTTTTTTTCCTCTCTTTTTTTTTTTACTGTGTTCAACTTTTTAGCACCAAAATGATAGCGGCTGTTATTTCTATACATGTTCCCATAATGGGGGAGCTCACAGTTTACAAGTGATTGATGAGCATTTTGAGAAGCGCTCATGAAAATCTTTATCATCAAGTTAAGAGCACCGTAAAAGCACACATTTCTGTCATTTCTGTCAGGAAAAAAAAGACTCCCGGTGGAAAAACTTGCACCTTTACGATGCCAAAACCTACACTTTCCAAGATGTACCACAGCTGGCTCTCAGCTTCATGATGAAACCAGATAAGCAATAAAAGGCCAGATCCATCACTGGAAGAGAGGAAATGGAGAGAAAAATGAGCAGAGCATCAAAGACTTCTTAACTGTCCTCTATTTCACTTCTTATTTGTCTTTGATTCTCCAGTTCTTCTGGTCAAGTCTGGATTTTAAACACTCTCAGAACACATTTGTTATTGTACGTGATCAATGACGGGGTGAGTGTTTTCCTATGCATATGTCATACAAATACATAAATACATACATACAGCAGATACCAAAAGTCTACACACCCTTATTTTACATTTCATTGATGTAAACAAGACAAACCACGTCAGACCTTTTTTCACCGTTATTTATATCTGGAAACAATTTTTTTGGAAAAATAATTACAAACCTTCAATTTCTTACTTGCACAAGTGTGCACAGCTTTAAACTAATGCTTTGTGGGGGCTTCTCGTCCTGTATGTAGAGGCTGCTATGAACATAGCAAAAGAGAATTTTCCCCTCTTTACAGTATAGTTCAGGTTCAGTTAAACTGCAAGATAATTTCTTGTGAAACATCCTATTTAGGCCAGTCCAGTGATTCTCAGGTGGATTGAGGTCTGAGCTCTAACAGGACCTTGATCTTCCTTTTCTTAATCCATCCCTTGGTTCAGTTAGCATGTGTTTTGCATTGTTCTCATGTTGACATTCTTTAGAGGCAATAGGTTTTCTGCCAAAATACCTTAGTATTTGGAGTTGTTCTTTTCCCCCTCTATCTTAACCAGAACCACTGTCCCAGTTGACAAAAGCAGCTCTATAACAAGATGCTGCCCCCACTGTGCTTTACAGTAGGCGATGAGCTGTGTGTATTAAACCAAACATATTTTTTGAAACTGTGACCAAAATGTTTGACCTTGGGGTTGTCACACCTCAAGACATTATCCCACATGGTTTTGGGATACTGAATATATCTTTTAGCAAACTTGAAACGTGCGTGGGCGTTTTTTTCAGTAATGGCTTTCGACTTGCCACCCTACCCGAAGGCTCAGACTTGCTGACCGTATGACAACTCGTTGTAATACACAGGGAATGGGCAAGTAATGACCATGAATTCCAGGTGCTCCTTCAAGGTTGTCATTGGTACTTTGGTAACCTCCCTGAATGGCTTTCTCTTCTCTTCTCTGCTCTCTGTTTATTGTGTTGCATACCAGGGTCCAGGAGAAATGACATTTCGTTCTGTCTTGTTCATCTTCATAAGGGCTGGACGACAGTACAGCGAACCTTGAACTTTGAGTTGGTCAAGGAGGGGCAAATTTTCTCACTGGTGCCCCCTGGTGTTTTGATAGTTATGAGTTCATGCTTTGGGGTTTACTGGAAGGTGAGGAGGAGGCCTCTACTCACCAAGACACTTCCTGTGGTCTTCCAGGCTCTGCAGACCATATCGCTCACCATGCAGCATGGAGGCCCCCAAAGGTAATGCTGGAAGTCTAGAAAATGAGCAGTTGTAGAGAAAGCCTCGACAATTTATTCTCAGAAAATGCAAATGTCCCAGGGACTATGGGCTTGTAGACCCCGACAAAGAATGTTTACTAGGAATATTCAAATAAAAAAATGCATAAGGAATCTCATAACTGCTGCTTTTACTTTTACACTCCCAGGCTAGAAGTACTGCAGGTTTTATCCATCATGAGTGCCACTCCGACGTGGGGGGTGTTCTATTTTGAGGGTCTGCAATATGGCCATATAGAGAAGTCAGTGAGGGGCTCAGATGTTGTCCCACTATGTGCGGAAAGGCAGGCATTAACCTTTGGTAGACCTGCACTTTTGGGGCCATTTATCTATTGTATTGCTTTAAGTTACTGGGGAGCACAGCTGCTTTTCAGTATGATCACCCATCTAACTGCTACTGTTTTTTTTGTCAGCAAAGCTTAGCTTGATGTTCTATTTTAAAATTTCCATGTTTCATATCAACAGTCTGTTACTTTTTATTTTTATACCATGTAGCGGTTTTGCAAAGTGTAAATAAATAATTGTTTCTGGACTGATGAAATTTTAAAAACAGATTTGGATTTTGTCCTTTTTTTAATTCTTGGAGCTCTAGATAGAAAAATGCTTAGTTCTTTTGCATCTTTGACTGCATCTGGAGTACAATAGCGTAAGGACACTGAAATAATTTTAAGGAAACGTAATCGTGACCCCCTATTGAGACAAGAATCCTTCATCACATCTGTATAGTGTTATAATTACAACTGAACACACCATGTCTTGTGAAAATGTGGGTGTTAAAAAGTGGACTTATTTATATATCTTCATCCTTCACATCTTTCACATTACAAGGCATGATGCCAAATCAACAAAAAATAATCCACAGTAGCAACTCCTAACCAAAGAATGGGTTTGTAGTGTCTTTTTGCTGATTTTCCTAGTATTGGGACAAACGTTCTTATGAAACAATGGAAAATGGGGGACTGGTGGTGATACCAACTCCATATTTATATCTCTATGAAAGGAAAGATACAGCTCTTTCATTACATCATTCTCAATCCTTTCACCGTGGTGAACAAGCACCAGTTGAGCTGTTCCTCCCTGCAGCTACAACTAACAAAGCTGTTGTAAACAAAGGTTTTCTACCCTTGTCAGCACATCCATGTTCTCCTCAAGCAACACATAATTCAATTTACACCAACTTCACACTCCTGTTAACATACTTGGTGTCCTAAATAACAGTTAGTAATACCTCGCAATTCCACCAGTGTAAGATTTGCTGTCAGACGTTGAACGTTGATGAGTATCACCGCCACCGTGGGATTTGGAGTACTCTGCCCTGTCAAGTAACTGGCTAATCAGAACAGCATGGTGGGACTTCGCAGGGTTGTGGTGCTCTTGATGGTCTGATTATTTCTCACATCCACACGGCATTTTGATTGGAACCCTTGAAGGCCTCTCCAAAGAAGTGACAAGCGCTAAAATCTGTTTGAGTCACATTGGGCAATCACAAAAGTCAAAGAATTTCACATCTTGCTCATTTACTCTAAACACATTAATATAATAGTATCGGAAAATAGCGACACCGATCTCCTGGTTAACCTTCCTAATCTGTTTGTGCAAACCCAACTTAAACCTGGAAAACACGCAGGGAGCCTATTTCCCGTTATCCATTTCAGGCCGTCCAAAACACCCGACTAATTTCTTGAAATATCACTGATATAGAAACCTGGAAAGAGTGTAACTTGTGCTTTTCTACGGCACTCCGTGTAGCGACTGATTCAGCTGTGTTAAATCTTCAGATGACATCTGAAAGAGAATGTCGCTACACGCGTCGAGCTTCTTCCTGCTAAGGAACTGGCATGATCACCAAATTCCCCGCAACAGCCACAGAGTAGGGCGAATGTCAGAAACCAAGCACACGCAAATTTCCTATTTTTCACGGGTAGAACCCTTCCTTCCATCGGCTACCACACCTTCGCCTTGGTTGAGCAGCCCTCAACACCTGCTGTCCATAGAGCAGTTATGTCTCTTAAGCATCGTATTTTATCCAAATTATTTATTAAATAAGCATTAACAACTAGATGCATTTTAATAATGCAATTTATTCCTTATGCCTTTTTTCAGGGCTGATTGCATCCCGTTCCCTGCTGACTGCACCTCCAGTCAGTTTATAGTTCTGCGGCTTC
Source organism: Arapaima gigas (assembly GCA_900497675.1). Lineage (NCBI taxonomy): Eukaryota > Metazoa > Chordata > Actinopteri > Osteoglossiformes > Osteoglossidae > Arapaima > Arapaima gigas. The sequence continues at coordinate 83,787 of UFQX01000723.1, read as the reverse complement.
CTGTCCAAGGCATTAGATGTATACGCACCGTTCGTGCGATGCACAGTCAGCAAATTACAACACTAATGATTTTCTTGAAATGTCATAAATATGCACAGCATACCGCCTGACACCCATACTACCTGCAGTGCACTGATCCTTGCATGCATAAATAAATCAGTTACTTAATCACAGCGTTCCATTGTCTGAGACCTCCGAGATGTAAGTTTTCAGATAATTTGGTCCAAAGCTGTAGCCGACTGTTTGGAAGACAAGATAATTAGGTAGCTACTGACAGCAAACAGACACAAAATTCTAAACAACAAGCAGAAAAAAGTCAATAGAGGCCCTGGCCAAGAGCACAAAGTCTTGCAAAATGGTTCACTAGTTCCATGTCCTTAACTTAGTCATAGGGGTCATGCAAAATTTAATACAGAAATCCACAAGGGCTTAGATCTCTCACTCGTGTTGGAGAGGAAGCAAACAGGGCCTGACAGTACTGGTCTGCAGTTTCCCTGAGAGCTGATCTTTCACAGACACAGCCCACACAAGCCTAAGAAAACAAATCAATACCTGGTGTAGGTAACATTGAGCTGCAGAAGCAAAAGGTGGTTGATGATGATAACTTAAAGAGAATGTGATAGTAAATGGTATGTGGGTGGGCCATTATTTCCAGGCTTGTTCTTGTCAGCTTATAATGGACGTTGCAGTTGCTCAGTTACTCCGCCACTGTGTAGAAATTCCCACCTCCTTCAAGGTCAGCCTAACCTCACAAAAAAAATCATAAACTACTTAGCATTCTGTACTGCCATTAAATATATGTTCTCTATTATATCGTTTAATTTCATTTGTGGATGTCAGCATGCAATGTAAAGATAAGGTTTATCTTCTTACACTCATCTCTGTTGAATTTGTGTTTATGACATGTGATTTGTATTACAGGTATCCCCCTACTTGCGAGCGTAATGTATTCCTGTAAATCGGCTCCCAAGGTGAAACCTTATAAGTCGGAGTTACATTACAGCGCAGACTGAAAATACCCCCACGCTCAGCGTCTGTTACTCATAAACACGAAAAAGCCTCATATTTGGTTGCAACTCGGTGAAGTGTTTCGAACAATTCCACACAATTCCAATGTGTGAAAATATGTAAATTATAAACATGCAGTTTGAGGGATAACGGCAACCTGTGAAGGAAACAGACAAACCAGGAACACCCTTAAATCCATTTGACCAGAATAGTGAAAAACTGCTGAATTTTAAGGTAAGCTACATTAGAGAGCCTGCAAAGAAGGTGCTGTACTCAAGGATATCAGGCAAGTATGTAAATACATAGGCCACTAACACAATTTTATTTCATTATTGGAAATAAAGTGAAATGAGAAATAAGAAAACGGTGCGTATTGGAAAAGGCTAACTGGTTTGTGTACAGTGCGCTTCATCTACGATCCCAGCGTCTTATAGGTTGTTGCCTTGACTTGGCAACTGTCTCGGAATGGTTGTATTGGAATAAATACTTTAGTTCTGTACTAGACTGTTTGCTGGTAAGGAATTAGACGATGGAAGTTTTAAAGATGCAATCTGAACAGATCATTTTGACTTTGCTCACATATAGGGTGAGAAACAAGCTAAATTTATGTTCATTATAAAGGATTTAGGGTCATTCACACCACTTTTACAGGGAATTTAGTGAGTCCATGGAATGATCGCTGTTCGACTGTCACGATTCACATCAAGACTCTTTAGTGAGCATTTAGTGGGTCAGACTTTGGCCCACTTGTGGGATGTGGTTAAAAGGTTTTGTGACATTTTACTGACTATCTGTTGGTGTTTTCTTGACAAATATAAGTACCATTTTGGCATTCATCATTATAGTTACCATGTTTTCATGTTAGTCATATATTGTAGGATCCCTTATTGTTCTTGAAACGTGCCGTTTCCTGACTAATGTAACCATTTATAAGCAAAAAAATTTCCAATGTACTGCATTTTCAACCATTAAGTTTTTAAGTCTCTAACTAGCTGAGTTATCTGGTGGGTGAGAAAGTGAAAATGTGGAATGGCAAAAAGCAACAACAAAATAAGCATCACCGGAATTTATTCCTCTAATGTCTCTATATTACAACTAGTGGTTTCACTCACCGATCAGCATCTCGATGATGATCATGAGCTCATGAGTTTTTCCATCTGTGAAGCACCTCTTTCCTCCATCACCCCTCCGTGTTGCCCGTTTGGACCCTTCCAGCGAACTCTCCCATCGGTCTCTCTTACTGTTCTTTCTCGAGATAGAAAACAAAAAAGTCTCAGGTATAGGTTATGTTCACCATGTCTTTCCCAGTTGGAAGCCCATTGCTAGTATTTTGAGCAGCAAAAACTTTAATTTGTTGCACTCGCTACAAACTGCACCGTGAAGGTTGAACCATCATGTGCAGAGGGTAATAACAAATTATATATATCATTAAAACCTAAAACACTTAAATATGTTCCATAAGTATTATTAGTACTGTATGCAGTTATACATCAGTGGCCAAAGTGTGCCTTTTGTTGAATTATCTCAACTGCCTGAGTGGGACATTACTAGTGTCTCTGTGTGTGTGTGTGTGTGTGTGTGTGTGTGTGTGTGTGTGTGTGTGTGTGTGTGTGTGTGTGNCAACTGCGTGTGTGGGAGATTACTGGTGTCTCTGTGTGTGTGTGTGTGTGTGTGTGTGTGTGTGTGTGTGTGTGTGTGTGTGTGTGTGTGTGTGTGTTAAACAAGGTTAATTTAGTACATGAGGTACTTGTCAGATCTGGACCCCTGAGAAGATTGCACACATCAGGCCTGGAAGGTGCACGTACTGCCATCACATGCAGTGCCTAGTAAAAGAGCATGTGACGTCAGTACATGCGCCTTCCAAGCCTTATTTCAAAGACAGAATTTTACAATTTCGAGATGGGTTACTTTTTTGGAGTTTAAAAGAATATTCATTTCAAATGAATTCAATTTATTTTTATAGAGCGCTTCTTCTTGTATAGTGACCCAGAGTGCTGGACAACAGATTGAAACAGAACCGATATAACAGATACATAGTAAGCCTACATAAAAAATTACCTATACATTTAATAACAGAGATGGATATGAAATGATGTAAATTCTCTAGATTACTACAATAAAATGATGTAGTTTGCTTCTGATAGGGTGCTTCGATTTAAATGTAATCTCTATGTACTTCTCCTTTTGAGGTAAGAGTCACATTACTCATAAACCTCACTGTAGTTACTTTGCTGAACCGGCAACTTTACAGTGAAAAGAAAATATATTTATTTTATAAATTGTTTAGGTACATGTGATCATTTATGCGAGCATTAAAATAAAGCTATTCAATTCTGACCAGAGCTCTCCAATGACAAAAAAAAAACACACACAATTTTTACTGCTGGCATTTATTTCATTACATAAATGGTGAAACAAGCAGGATTTTGAAACAATCATCATGGGCCTGGGAATTTGCTTTGCTGATGTTTTTCTTAATAGTGAAGGGCTCAGTGTCATGGCTGATGGTGTATTAGATGAAATTATCTGTGTACACAGATGCCTAGCACAAACATTTCAGACCTGAACTACATTTTTATTTATAAAGTTAACAAAGGCCCAGTAGGCAGAAGCTGCCGCTGTGACAAAAATGAGCTACAGAGAAAAGCTTGTTAACATAAAAACAATACTGAATCAGCCGCACCCTTTCTATCTTAGATTACTATATATTTAAATTTGAATTTCTGCAATAATATTCCTAGGAGTGATTCAGTCATGGCCAAGTAGGGTAAACTTTGCATTTAAACTAAAAATCAGTAAACTATTTCAAATTTCTCCTATTTTATAGAGCATGTTATGAATGAATCGATTTTATAATGCATTAAAGAATAAATAGATGCCCTAAAAATGATTGAACCACAGCGTTCCTGGTTGATTTCATCATCTGAATTGCATTTTTAAAAGAACTGCAGTCTTATGGTTGTTTTTGTAGTCTCATGATTATATCTTTTGGAAAACTGGGGCAGGATTAAACATAAATACTGGTGGTTAAATCTAATGAAATAACTGGTGTCAATGGTGATATAAGTTTACGGATGCTGAAAATTATTTCAGCATCATAATAATATTAACATTATAAAGATTATGCTATTTGTAAACGTTACTTTATTAGTCAGTGTGATTACAATGTTGAGCACTGAAAAGGTGGGAAAAAAAGAACAATCCCTGTAATAACAACAGCAGAAACACTCGTGAAAATTTTGCAGCAAAATTTTGTTTCTATAACCAAAAAGAATGCATTAGAAAAGTCATATAAGAAAAAAAACACAACTTAGAACAAACATAATAATGCATAACCTTTGCAAAACTTTACTTTCAAACATTTATCTATTCTTCCATTAACTGATTAATTCTGGTCAGGGCTGCTGTGGTTCAAAATCTATCCTGGAGACACAGGGTGCCGGGCTGTGCAACTACATCCTAGACGGGACACCGGTCCATTGCGGCGTCCCCCCACACACGAGAACACTATGGGCATTTTATAGTCACCAATTAACCTGCAATGCATGTCTTTGGACTGTGCGAGCAAACCATAACACCAAGAGGCAACTCGCAAACTGAGATGGATTTGAACCCAAACCGTGGACAACCCATGCATACATATGCATATAAAGTACATAGTTTCAGGATTTTTCTGCTTTGTAAAAGTCTTTATAAATCTTTATTTTCACGTCCTCTGTCAGCTGAGGAGCAGCTCCTTATTGAGAGCAGACACAAGGATCCCAAACATTTATACATGCTGCATGCACAGTTTTATTTTTGCATTTTGTTAAATTTGGTTGAATTCTGGAAATTAATAGCATCTGTGCTTCAAAATGTGCAAAAATACACATCACAATTAAGTTTGTACCTTCCAGAGAATGCACTAGTTTTCTTCACTTATTCTGCAAAACTAGTCATATGACCAGGGCCCTGAATATATACAACTCTATTAGACTCAGTATGATTAACTGTTTTTGATTTATTAATGTATTTTTAAACCTCTAGTGTTTTCTTCTGGTCCCTTGTGAAGACTGGTCATTGAACAATGTCCTTCCAGTTACATATGACTTCTCAACTGAAACGTGGACATGTGAATGTTCTCGTGAACGTTAAGCACGACCTAGAAGTGGACGGAAATAATTCTTTTTTTTTTTTTAAAAAAAGCAACGGATGCACATTTTGTTGTTGTTGTTTGTTATTGACCTGCCTAAACTCAGCAGCCCGTGGTCACCAGCCGGACTACGTGAACTTCCACACACTGCGGTTCCTCGGGAAGCGGAGCAAACAGGCGCGTCAGATCTCCGCACACCACTACCACTGTATTCCCTGGTTACTATAGTAACCGACTAATATTGGTGGCCGTTCAAACCAAAGCTACTTTCTTGCTGTTGCCGTTAGAAAACACACATATGACAGGCTGCTCGTTCAATTCTCAGCTGTGGAAGAAACGATAGAGCAAGTGCCGTCGTGCACGGTGCGCTCGGGCAAAACACTCGTTTTCTGCCGTGATCACATTTGACACAATTATACACATTTTTCTACGGCAGATCGTGACCCTCGTGGTCTGTTTCAGTGCACGGGAACCACGGCACAAACGACCATTTCCTCACAGCGAATTAATTCTAGTCGACCCCTCAGCCTCCTTCTCCCGCCGCGCACCACCACACGTCAACTGGGCGTCTTTTGCCTTCATTTCGTCCACAAATAATGACGTAAAAACTTTTTTTTTGCGCGGGTGGGGTTGGGCTTAATTAACGTTATTTGACTTATTTTTAGTACAATTAGCCAATTTAAAATCCTATGGGGACCGGCAGCAATACGCTCAGACTGGTTTTCAAAATATAACGTATTCTGGAGCTGTACTGTTAATAATGGAAACGCGTTTATTTTACGTTTGCCTTTGAACTTCACGACTTCGACCGCGTGCGAATGTCCAAACAGTGAAACGATGCCACAGCAATATCGTAGAGTTAGTAATAGAAAAGAGTTATATGTAAAACATACGTTCGTGTGGACAGATGTGCTTCGGACCCACAAACTTGAGTGTTTTCAGTGTCCGTGATGGACTTTGTTACTCTCCTCTTTCCCCTTTAAATCTCTCCTCAGCCCGGCAGCTCGCGCCGCCACGAGCATCAGCAGCCGCCGCTCCTTGATGTTGTGGCTGCGTGTGCGCATGCGCGCCACATTGGAATGACTGCACTGGCCACAATAAGTTGGATCTCTGTCCGTCTTCGCTGAAATCCAAAAAAATATATTTGTACATAATAGCGAACGTCTAGCGATGCCGAAGCTCAAGAAAAGGGGCTACTTTAAGATTTGGACCTTTCCTTTAATGGTGGCTGTTGTCTGCGCGCAAAGGTAAGCGGTTAAGACGCTCTTTACTTTTTTTTTTTTTTTTTTTTTACGAGTGTACGAACTACTTGAGCAATGTCTGAAGAAACGTCTCCAACNAGACGCTCTTTTTTTTTTTTTTTTTTTTTTTTTTACGAGTGTACGAACTACTTGAGCAATGTCTGAAGAAACGTCTCCAACTAAGCTCTCCTCTCTTTCTTCCTTCCAGTGTTAGTGATCCTAGCAATATGTCACTGGTGAAAGAAACCGTGGATAGACTGTTGAAAGGATATGACATTCGCTTGAGGCCAGATTTTGGAGGTAAACCAACAATAATTTAACTGAGATTTCTTACTCGATGCATTTCTTTTATCGTCATCCTTAAACATGGTCACCTGTGCCTTGGAGGTCTGTCAGTTGTCACATTCCAGGGTTCATTTTTAAAGCACAGCACACATGTGTTGTTAGTCAGCCGGTCCCGCGTTCGCTGAAAAGGTCTTATTTCATTTCACATGTTCCTGAAACCATGTAAATACGGACTGTGTGTGTGTGTATGCATATGTATGTATGTACGTATGTGTGTGTGTGTGTGTGTGTGTATATATATATATACATACATATATGTATGTGTGTGTGTGTGTATATATATATATATATATATATATATCGTGGGCAGAACAATGATAATGGAAGAGCCACCCGGAACAGTTCCGATCTGGCGTTAACTGTGTACTATATTAAAACACCTCATTTACTGGGTCATCTTTGTCATGAGGCTCCGAACGTCCTTTGCATGTTTAAGGTTGTTATGCATCTAAAAACCAAACGCCTTGCGCACGTGCTCCGTTTCGAAATCTTAACGCCACTGGTGTTTATTTCCCCCGTTTTCCGCGTTGCTGGCGATCGGTTCCACGGTGTTCTGTACGTGTCACCTGGCCGCCGATGAGTTAACGGGGACCGGCGGCTACCAGCAGCCCGGTTTTAAAATGGGGGAAACGTCTGACTGATGCTAATGTGGCGGATTTTTTTTTTTAGCACACAGACGAGTTATTGCAAGGAAATAATTTTTCTTGTCCCCCCCACCCCCCACCCCCGAACCGTTTTGTTGGTTTTCAGGTCCCCCGGTGGGAGTGGGGATGAATATAGACATAGCCAGCATAGACATGGTGTCGGAAGTGAACATGGTAAGTACGGCGCTGGCGCCGCGTGCCTCCATCCTCGCGCTCACACGCACAGATCACGCAGTTTTCTGCACCCATGCCCAGGTGCGGTGGCCGCTCGCTGTGCGACGCCGTGCGTCTCAGACGCTGCCGCCGTTAGACAGCTGGGCGCGAACCAGCGTCGCCCTGCGTGTCGCCGTCACCCCAGTCACACCGATCCATTGTAGTCCTTCCTCCAAAATCTAAAGGTGTTTACAGAAAGGCGCGTTTTGGTCTAAACACTCCAAAATGTGCAGTGTGGTGTAGCTGAAACTGTTAACATGCGCAGCTTTTGGAGCAGCGCGAGGAAAAGTTTTAAGACAGACAAGAGCGCCCCATAGTGACGGGTGCATGGAAGTGTCCTCACACCCTGGACTCGATTAGCATCTGATCGCATGAAATTGACTTTCAGGCAACAGCACCGACACGCGTGTTTTTGTCTCATTTATACGAACCAAATATGTCAGGAAGATCTTGTGATATCAGAAGACTTTCTGTAGCTTGTGTTATGACCACCTCTGTCTGTCACTCATATACAGGACTTTATACCACAACTGTTTAGCATTTTGTCGTGACCCCCCCCCCCCCCAAGTTTAGCCAAAGAAGTTTGACCTACCTGCAGTTCTCCAATGTGGATTTGAATGAAACTGCAGCTTTAACTATATATTGCAAAGCAAAACAATTTTGGTTATTTGGTAGCTAGGAGACTGAGCAATCTTAGGTGAATTTTGTCAGCGGAGGATTATTTTTCTTGAAAATTTTCAGTTCTTTAATTCACAAATGCATTTTTCACCTTCAGCAGCCTGACATTCACTATTATGTCACAATTCATTGCTACTTACTCAAATGTCCTACTGCTTCTGAGGGGTCTTTATAGGCTGGATATTTTGTGAATAAAGTTTTTTTTTTTTTTTTTTTTTAGGACACTCCATTTCTAAGGTGTGCGAATTTTTAAACACTCAAATCCATTCCTCTAGTGTTGACAGTTACATATTTTAATAGCATTAATTTTAAGATACTGCTATTATGGTCGCGTTTTGTAAAGGGGGATAAAATAAGTATGTTGCCTGAATTCATCACGCAGATCCAGCACATCCAGGTACAGCAGGGTTCCTCAAATATTATCCCGACAGACTAGAGTAATCAAGTTTCCATCATAGCTCGGTAATTAAGAGCTTGTTTGAATCATTCATTTCCCCACTTTAACTAAATTAGACTTCTCATGCGGTGCGAAGGTTGATGGCATCGTATACCGCGCTAGAAAACCTGTGCGTACACTGGCCTGCCAGACTAAGGTTTGAAGTACTTCAAGTGACGGAGCGTACGTTTAAATTTAAAGGCCACGAAGGCTCTAGGAATCACGTAGCGGCACTGTTTAAAGTTCCGCTTGAGATGGCGTGCCTTAATCTGAATTAAAAACTTAGTACGTTTCACTGCGCGGTCAAAAGCGAGTGCGAAACGCGCCACGGAGGGGATGCTGATGTCATCTACAAGTCCCGGAGGTGATCGTAGGTGTTCGTTTTCAGACAGATGCTTCCAGACTCTCTTTGTGAAGCACGTAAAGCCAGAAGTTGGCTTTGGATATCCACCTGCGTGTTTAATCTCCCAGTAAGGGCATAATCTGTGCGCTTGGCTGGCTGAGCTGCTAAATGAAGCACCTGGGTTATTGTTTTAGATAATGAGTTTTACCACGGATGCTTTCAGCAAATACGCCGCGCAGCCTTTGGCGTTCTGCCGTAATCCGCAGGGCCCACGTTGCCGTGGTCTCTGTGCTCTCCGCGGCCGCCAGGCAGGACGACGGACGCGTTCCGGCGCACGCAGGGCGCCTCGAAAGAGTCCTGTCATCCACCAAATCCACCGTGCCAAACACACCACACCGCGCAACGCGCTGGAACGTCGAAAGTGGCGACCTGTTTCACAGCAGAACCGTCTGCAGCTATGAGAAGGTGTTAAATCATTTATCGCCAACTACGGAGCACAGCAATAAATATGCATGGAATCCCCAGCAGGCTGTCAAAAAATAGACATTGTGATAACGCTGCGTATATTTACGGAGGCCTGTCGAGATCTGTTTTTGCGCCGTGTCGGCTGTTCAACGATTTTGGTCTCCGAGACACTGTGGTGGTCCATCCCGTGCTCATTGTTTGCTGTCTTTCGCTGGTAGGAAGCACTGACCACCCCGGGGATCACTTCTTTGATCCAAGGCCTCTGGGCTTTCTGATAAAATTGAAGATACAGGAATTAACTTTTTCTCAGGCTCCACTACAGGCTCTTGTTAGAACATTGAGGATGTGCTAGTGACGCTGGGCCTTGCTAGGGAAATGAGTCTCTGTCCCTCCGGCTTCCCTTTCTCCCCGTTTCACTGTCAGTCACAGCACGTTGAAAAAACAGGATCATCCGTTGCCCAGTCTGATCTAAACTCTTTAGTGCTGGTGAGATCTGGAGATAGACAGTAGCTTGGCCTTTTGGGGGGAAGTATGAGATGGATGTCCTGGTTTTCTACCAGGTATAGAGACTTTTCCTGTTTTTTTTTTTTTTTTTTTTTTTTTTTTTTTTTCCCCCCCTCCTCTCATCCAGAAAGGGCACATCTGCAATGTGCTTGGTATGTTAGGCAATGTGAATCCCAGGGTCATGTCTGCCCGGNCTGTTTTTTTTTTTTTTTTTTTTTTTTTTTTTTTTTCCCCCCCTCCTCTCCTCCAGAAAGGGCACATCTGCAATGTGCTTGGTATGTTAGGCAATGTGAATCCCAGGGTCATGTCTGCCCGGTGCATGTGTGGAAAAAGATCCTGACGTTCCATCCTGCTGTTTTGGGAAGGCAGTAGTTGCAGGGTAGGTCATGCGCAACATTTTTTTTTTTTTTTTTTTTTTTTTTTTTTTTTTTTT
>UFQX01000723.1:19029-73304 GCA_900497675.1 Arapaima gigas | reverse complement strand
AAAAATTTTTTTTTTTTTTTTTTTTTTTTTTTTTTTATTGGACAGAGTGACTCATTGACAGTTACACAGAATGCAAATGATGTATCTAATGCATTGGACGTGATTGTCTTTCTTTGCCAAGAGTCCTGTGTAGTTTGCACCAAAATCCTGACTTTGCAGCTAGTTTTCCGATGGTCTGCTGTGCATGTCGTCTCACTTCTTCACCTGCGTATGGAAGAATGGTCATACAGAATTTAGCATGCTTTACAGAATATGGGTCCTCAGTTTACGAATACAGTGGAGAACAGAAGCCCATTTGTAACTCATTAAATCCAAAATGACTTTTACCATTAAGTCACAGTCAGTAAAGTCTTAATAATGCGAATGTCTCTCAATGTATTAACTGACCAACTTCTATTAAAAAACACAGACATGGTTATAATGCACACAGATATCCTGTAGGAATTATTAAACTATTTTTAACTTCAAACCACATTAAAATTAATTTGGCTGATCATCTGCAATGTTTAACTTTTTTTATTATTTATTTATTTTTTTTACTCTGTACTGACATTTTCAAATATACTTGATTTATTTAAGAGTTACAAGTCATGGATAAAGCTGATGTATATAAAAATACACACACAAACACCGTGTGTGTAAGGCACTATATGTGTATACATACATATGCTCTTTTTTACATTTTATTGACTTAGAGCTACATTAAAATTGACTTAAACTGCAAATATACACTAAATATGTAGACTCCACAGACTCCAAATAAGTGGTGGTTGTTGACTGTCTCATCCCTTAAACATGCAATAACACAAGATGCTAACCCTGTGAAGTGGACTTTGTGAAGGTGGCTTCATACTCCTGTTTCTGCTTTTTCTCAGTGCTTTTCTTTGCCAACTAACAGCTGTGCGCAGGAACAAAGGTCACATTTGCTCTGCAACAGACAAGTTTAAAAAAAAAAAAGAAAATTCAAGTGAAAATAAACAATGGGGGAAATGTTTATATCTTTGAAAATTTGCTGAATGGCTGTTAGTGGCATAAAGCGTCAATGTACTATGAATCAAAGTTTTGCATATTAGAAACACAATAGAATAAATAGAAATCTATAATGGATAGCAAAAATGTGGGCCTGGTGAAACTACATGGAAGACAAGACAGTATTAAACCTTATGTTTTTGTTTTATCGTTATGTGAAAATTTGTAGTAGAATTTTTGTGTGTGTGTGTGTGTGTGTGTGTGTGTGTGTTTCTCGCCGGAACCAACAATCCAAAGAAATCCTGTTTAGTGATACATACATTATTAGACCTCCAAATCCATTAAATAACTTAAAATAAAATCAAATCACGTCATTAAAATATTTAAAAACACCAGGTGTATATTTTTATACCTTAGATTTTTTTTTTTTTGTCAGGTGCCACATTAGTGAACGGGAATTACAATTATTCTTGACAGTTTGCCACACAGGATCGGTCTGGAGGTTCTGTTGTCTCCAAAGGCATTTACCTCCAGCCTATTACACCTGGTCCTGCCACCTGAGAACACTTCATACATCAGGTCTCCAGAACAAAGCTCAAGTCAACTGCCTTCGTGTATTTTTCATATGGTGTGATCATGCATTATGAATCAAATTCAAAAGCTATGTCAGCAAGAGCATTTGTGTGTGACAATGAAACAGCTTTTTTTTTTTTTTTTTTTAATGGATTAAAAACCACCTTTAATTCTCTGGCAGTAACACTTATAACTGTCAGTCAGCATGACGGAAGAATATCTTTTTCCTGAATGTGAATAATATATGTTCTTATTATTCTGACTCAGCTGAGCACGATGACCTTGACAGATGTGGTCCCGGTGTCTGTTGTCGTGACGATGAGCTCATGTGCTTATGCTGAAGCTGCGAATGGTGTTGAGGTGCGAATCTGCCCAGGAGGGCAGCTGGAGGCCAGCAGCAGCCCTGCCGGTGTCATGTCTGTTTATTTCTGTCTCTGTGGGACCAGGAGACAGAAGTGACCCTTAAGTACAAGACAGATTCATTTGCTGCTTAACGTCTAAGATGGAAACATTGGACAAAACAGTCGTCACCCTCCTCATAATATGTGCTCACAGTATAAAGATGCTTTATAACTTTACTCACGACCTACCAGAGGCCTAGGAGTTTGAGGGTAAGGTGTAGTGTTTTTGCTGTTCCTAGGATTGTGCTCTTCTGGACTGAGACTGATGTTCTCATACCTGGGATCTGATGGAGCCACTTCTACATCTTAGGAGTCACAGCCCGAGGTGCTCCCATCACAAATGGGACTACCTTTGGTTTTCACCTTCCACTTTCTCTCCAGTTCTTCTTCACATCTGTGGTATTTCTCTCCAGCTTCTCATATGTCTTCTTCCTGATGTTTCTGTCACGCATAGTTGCCACATCTGTCACCACTGCTGTTTTCTCCTCTTTATTTATTCTCTTATTTGATCTGGTATTATTAGTGTATCTGGTTGGTTAGCCAGAACATTTTTATATCTGTGTGTATATAATATATAATATATGTATAAATGCTAACCTGTGTCAAAAGTTGTTATCAAGTAGTTACTTCTGAGGTTTTATGTAGTCTCATTGCAGCAGCTATGAAGTGAATTGGAAAGGCAGTGGCACCTTTTTACTTTACATCACTTCACCATCACAGCCAATAATACCTCATCCATGCCTGACATTTTTTAAAGGGAGGTAGACTAATGTTCCCGACAGTCTTTACTAGATAAAAATCTTATTTTAACACACATTTATCAGCAATCATAAGCTCTTTGGAGGCTTGAACAGAGCTTTTTTATTCTGCCTACATATCCCAGATTTCCTCCCTTTCATGATGGTTGTTGAAAGCTTAGTGTTTCTCGTTTGCATTACTAGCTATTAAAATTGTGGAAAGGCAAGCGTTCAAATTGAATTGATCAATTTTATAATCATGATTATAAATACTTTGTATAGCTGGTATCTTTATTTGAAACGGTGTTTGATTTCTGTGTTTAAAAAGGACAGACAGACACACACACACACACAGGGCAGCATTCACTAGTAGTCACTATTATTGTATTTAAATGTTGGCTTTTTCCAACCGACTACATTGAAGGTACTTTGATGAAACATATCCAGCAATCATTTAAATCATTTTTACAGCAGAGCAACATAACATACACACACACTGAAGGTCACCAGTTCACCTGAAACACATGTCTTTGGACTTTGCGTGTCTTTGGACTTTATTAGTAGTAGTAGCAGTAGTATTACATACTATTATTAGATAGACTGTTGTTCTAGTGGGATCACCTGTAAAAGTGTCTTGCCTAAAGTGATCTATTGTTCATCTACTTAGAGATGGCAGGCTATAAGGAGTTGTTGAACAAAAATGTGGCTCCATTGTAAGACTTTTCAGTATATTGCGCTCTGAGTGACTGATAGTTCATAGCTGAGTAGTCTGGTAGAATTTCTAAGGCATGTTGCTGTGTTTGTGCTGAAAAAGAAATTATTTAAATTGAAACCTTCAAAAAAAAAATCAACTTAATTCCCAATCTACAATGTTCTATACAACATGAAAGCTTCCGACTGACAAACGGTTCTGACTTCAGCTGCAGTTGCTGGTAAAGGGACGGTAAATAGTTTAATTCTCACGGTCGTATTGCAGTTAAGCTGAAAAGGGATGTATTCCGAGGGAAGAAGATAGACCACGGCTTTAGCTCAAGGTCTTGCGAGAGGTTCTGCGAAGTAGTAGCCACCCCTGCGTCTTTGGTTAGTTAAAAGCACATTCTTGTACGGTCACCTTGAGGGGAACGTTGCCACGAGTAATAAGCAGCAAATGTTGCAGTTTCTCTCTCTCTGAGTCTTTTACGTCTCTGACTTCTCACGCAAGTATTAACTGAGAGCTCTGGAATAAATGTGGCTGTAGATGACACCGTTGCCATAACGACTGGAGAACGGTCAGTTTTCTGTTGTTCATCAGCTTAAGCTTTGCAACTGAATACATTTCTTCGTAAACGTAGAACGGTGAATTTATGTCAAAACTATTCCTCTACCATTTAGCCAGCAACATCTGTGATGGAGCGATGGGAAAGAAAATTAAACTGCATGCAAATCCAGCTCCTGCCGTCCCTGATCCTGGCGCACTTCTGTGCGCCACCGAGTATCTCAGGGTAAGTACTGTGATCTTGGGTACTTTGGCAGGTCTGATGACCCAAAGTCATGCCCCTTGTTCACAAGGCAATGGCTCTGATTTGGACACTCGCCGCCCCAATTCAACGCTTAGATCATTTGTTTGCCGCCTAGCTGACGCCTTCATCCACAGTAAATCACAAGCATGTCTACCGTATTGAGAAGTTGCATTCAGGAATAAACTGTAATAAATTATGTTGCAAGAATTAGCGGCCAAAGATTTGTAACAACGTTAGCAGGTTTTGGACCGTTGCAGCCCTGCACTGGGCGAGCAGTTAGGAACGACTGAGTGATTTTCCGCGACAATGTCCTGCTTGCAGCCTTTCTTAGTGAAGGGAAGAGTAGTCATACAAAAATAATAAGTATTCATACCAAAACGTGCTCCAAAAATTCAGCTTGGACTAATGGAATAAATATAGCTCATTATAACCGACGTCTATCAGTTTGTCACGCTTGACGATCAATGTTTTCCCTATCGCCTTTTGTGGGTTTTTCGCATTTACCTGCTTCATAACTTTTCCCACTCTTCCACAGTTCTTTCCTCCTGTATTTTCATTTCCGTGAGTGTCGTATTGGTCCCGTCTCTCTTCCATCTCGCTTCACTTCAAGGATTTCATCAGAAGTTGATCGAAACACCCAAGCGAATGAAGGCCACTCCTGAGCTCTGGACAGGGGCGTAAACGTGTTGCCGTTGACGAATGACTATATGATATTTGTGTTTGGATTTTGAGCAGCTTCCTCTGCAGGAAAGCAGCTCACATTTGCCACATCGCGCACGACACGTGTCCAGAGTATGAATGGCACATTTACGCCCCGTTTGTGTTAGCCCTGCGAAACATATTGAAATCTAAACAGAGCTTGATGATGCTTCAGCTGCCATCTGGGACCATCTGGCGATTATTCCAGGGTTCCAGTCCAAATGAAAAAGGCGAGTTTCAGGCCCAGGTGTTCTCAGCAATGAGCAGAATTTCCAGCTCTAACTAACAACTTTGTACGATTTTGTATATTTGATACATCCGCATGTTCAGTGTCTGCAGCGAATGATGTTTTGAGCTTTGTCAGCATGTAAGCCAGCCACTTGTACTATGTGTTGTCTAGAATAATTTTCAGTGTCATGCAAATGAAATGCAGTTTCATTACTTTTTATTTTATGTTCTGTAGCTAAATACATAACTTGAGCATTGTGTTCTGCAGTAAAATACTTTTGGTGTGGATTTTGCTCATTACCGAGAGAAATGAGCTTTCGTTTCTTAGCGCCAGTTAAAGAAATGACTATTTTTCAAGATTTCAGATGAGAGACCATTGAAACATCGCTCTATGAAAACAAATGAATCAGGTCCTTTGAAAAGGCAATGAGTCTTTCAGATAGTGATTTTTGTGGCAGAATACTGTTGCAACTCACAAGGTATAATAGTGGAAAGAGCCTTTAGGGGGAAAAAATGGCTGCCAAGATCGGTTAATGCATATTCCAACGTAAGTTTTTCTATTAGGTGTCTTTCCTCAGACTTGACCCTGAGGTTACGCAGGATTTTTGCCATTCTTAGGATTGTGCTTTTCTGGACGGAGACCAGAAGACTTGTTTTCATTTCTGGGATCTAACAGAACCACTATGCCTTCATCCACGCTTAGCTTAAGGGTCACAGCCCCAAATATTCCCTTCACCAATGGGACTGGTCTTAGTGTTTTCACCTTCCACATTCTCTGTGGTTTCTTTCTCATTTCCTGGTATTTCTCCAGCTTCTCGTATTCCTTTTTTTTTTTTGATGTTACCATCACTTGGAATTGCCGCATCTATCGGCAACGGATCCGGTCCATCGGGGATTGGGACCCGTAGCCCACTTGGCATCGAGTTGTGAAATGAATTTATCGTTATCTCCGGTCACTGTTTCTACCCTCAGCATAATGTTGTGACAAATGAAAAGGAGGCAAAATCGCAAAAAATGTGGAAAAAGAGCTGTAGCTGAAAAAACTTTTGCGTCATATTGACATGGGACTGAATCACGAGATGGACGACTTTGACTGTTTAGTGGCTGCAGTTTGTTCCATCGTGCATCTATGCACAGGTCTATAAAACGTTGCCCAAGTGTGGAGGCAGCATGAGGACATGAGTGTGGAGCAGTAGACAGAGCCGCGAGCTGACAGGGTTGGAGGCAAGCCGAAGTGCTCCAGGGAGGGAGACTCGGGAGTGTGCCCCATGTCTCGCTATGCTGCATGCCACAGGACGCGGCTACGGAATTTTCCGGATGTCGCAGAGGCTGCCTTCGGGTGTACGACAAAGCAATTGGCTCATGATGGATTACCTCAGTGCGGGTTCACCCTCACACACAATGAAGAGGCAGCAAAAATACCGCTAATAGTGACTATGCATCATAACTTGTGATATCACTGTCTATCTTTTTTTTTCCCACAATTTCACTTAATGTCTTCAGAATAGAGGACACCAATTTGGATAAAAAAAAAAGTTGTATAAATCAATTCACCTGCACCCCGCGATGCAAGACGGTGCCAACCTGGTTCGGACGAATCAGTTGGTTGAATCCTGTCTTGGCCGCCTGTCTCTGGACATCGTGAGGAATTGACAGCATTTTTTTATTCATTTATTTTTTGTTTGCCGCATCGTGGAATGATAATCTCCCACCTGTTCTTTTGCGGGTGAACCTGGCCCACGAAACAGTTCACGTCGGTCAATCGCTGTCAGCGCCACGCAGTGCACTCCAGAGGGCTTGGCTTTTTAAACATAGATTTTGTTTCCTTCACCTACGTGTCCCGTGACGCACGGCCGATATTTGTGAGCCAACCGCGTTTTTACCGCGCAAAGGCGACCGGCCTGTTTTCCACAGCCATTTCTGCAGGGTCCGAAAGGTATTATAGACCCGCTAATGTACTGTAAGTGGATTTAATGTGTAATTATTACTTAATGTCATGGGAGGTGCTTTAATCCATGTTGACTTGCAGCTTACATTATCATATTACCCATTTATACAGCTGGATGTTTTTAATGAAGTTCAAGGTAAGGCGCTTGCTGAAATATACTATATAGCATTTATAGATTTTCTCTTGGGGCTCGGAGCAGCAGCTGCCTCCTAGACTTTAAAGACCAGGCTGTGTAACAAGGATTTACCTTCACGTTTAGTGCTTTTGAAGCTGGTTTAAATGGAGAAGAATAATTGTCTGTTCATTTTTTTAAATGTATTGTTCAGTATATTACAGTATATTTATATATAATAACTTGCAGACTGTATGAAGAATGAATAGTTTGCGTGTGCTGCACAGACACTTAAAAATATGGCAAATTGCAAGCAAAACAGCGGTGTGTCTGATTGTAAGGCGCGGTACACATCAAACCGAATTACAGCCGGAAAAGCCCAGCCTGGTTAATTCAGGTTTGCTAAGACTGACTTCCAGAGAAAAGAAGAACAAGAAGAACAGGAACTGATGCATTTTAGCTCTTTGCATCTTGGGAGGCGGGAAATGACACTTCATGTGAGAGACAGTTTATTTTTAGAAACCTCATCAGGATGACATTTATAGACAAGTTCAGATGAGTTGCTTTGGTGACACTTTGCATTCCAAAAATTTGAATTACACCTAGAAAACAACAGTTTGTTTTCCTTTGCACACAAATTGTGCAAAGGAAAACACAAATATTCGGAACAGAATATGGATTTAAAAAAAAAAACAAAACAAATGGCCTAAATATATTTTTCTAATTTTTTTTTTTTTTTTTGCGCCAATAGTTCCATCCAAAGGCGACGTACAGTTTAACCCAATTTTATAGAGCTGGATATTTAGAAGGAGGAATTTAAGGGTAAAGTATTAGCTCAAGGTTACTTTGCGGGTATTTTAACCTGCAGTCTTCAGGTTGTAAGTCTCAATATTTACACCCTGCGATACCTGCTCCGTTACACAGCAGTTACCTGAATAGGTAAATTAATGATGTGGATATTATTCTCTGTTTTACTCCATGGTTTGTATACTTAAATTAAAAGTCCATTTTGCAGTCATTAGTAAACTTGCAATAATAAAATGCAGAGCAAAATATAGACGTGAACAAAAAGATTAAATAAGTTATAGTTATCACTCATCTTTTTGGTATGCTTTTACTTTGTCAAAAGCGAAGACGTTAAAGCGCTGCAAGGTCTGGAATTCCGAACAGTTTTGTTATGTTAACTTATGCAGCTACAGACAGAGTAGTTTGCCAGTTTTTGTGATATTTGGGTCAGTGTTGCATTTTGTCCGCCGCTAGAGGAGAGAAAGATGAGATGTTTGCACCCATTTCTTTCTAATTGGTTGCACGTGTGATGCCAGCCTCTCAAAGAAATGAAAGAACTCCTTTCTTCAGTCTCAGTACCTGATTGCTCAAACTTCAAAGTTCTCACAGCAGCTTTTAAGCTTGAAGAATGCTTTTTGGTGAACTCATTACTCGTGCATGCTGGAACATGCAGCAATATCCATATCCATTTTGAGGAAGGATTGAAATAATCCCAAGCCAACCGTGGAGAATACAGGAAAGTCTACCTTGAAGGAAAGGCACACAGACACACAGAAGGTGTACTGAACAGAGACAGTGCAAAGCTGGACTCTGTTAGGTGACAGCACTTCTGGTTGAGTAACTTCACAACAAAAGCTCATAGACAAATGTAACGTTTAGGTTGGCGTACCAATCAACAGTACGGTGCAAAAGTGTTAGTCATGCAACTTGAATGTGTGTTGAGAAGTACAGGTAGATTCTTATGTACCATCAGGGAGGTTTCTGGTTGGTCCCAGATTCATTGTGCAGCCTGAGAATGACCTCAAACACCCAATCTCAGTCATACACAACTATCTTCAGCAACAGATGGTCTGGTCCCCACAGACCCCTGATCTCAACATGATCAAGTCAGTCTGGGAGGACATGCAGAGACAGGCAAAGTGTGCAGAACAACTGTGGCCAGTTCCTCAAAATGTTTGGAAGAACCTACCAACCTCTACCTTAAACTGCATGCAAGTTTGCATAAGAAAATTGATGCTGTTTTAAAGGCAAAGGGTGGTCCCACCAAATATTGATCTGATTGAGTTTTTTTTGTCTACTGCACTTTTTAGAACGTTTATTGATTAATAAGTATTCATGGCATTATTTCTGGAACCATCCTCACTTTATAGCATTTTCCCCAAAGGTGCCTAAGACTTTTGCACAGTACTGCAAATATCCACTGTAAACATCTGAAAACATGAAAGCTACCTGGGTTCTGCAGCCAACAGATGTGGCACAGAACTTCTTTTGGATGGTTGAGAAGCAATAAATGATTGAGTGCCTGACACCGCCACAGCTATCACAACCGTATTGCAGCTTGATAAGGGTATCAGATGTTTGCGCGACCCAGAGAAAGCCAGGACTCGCATTTTCAGCCAGCCCCTCAACAAGGCACAATGCATCGTTTTCATATTTTGGCATTGCCAACAGTTGCTTTTGTCGGCGCACAGTGTGGGTCAGTCGTTGCGATCGGAAGGGGCAAGTGTTCCTCTCCACGCTGGTGAGTCACATTGGTGCCACACCGGCTTCTCTCCAGAGTGAAACAAGCGAGCAAGAACATGAAGCAAGTGAAGGATGAGACCATTTCGGGTGAACGTCTGCATCAGCAGTTGCGCTGAAACCCATTCAGAAACAATCCTCTGGCTTTCAATTATTCAGAGTACAATGGCGATTAAGGGAGCAAACTGTGGAAATAGCGGGAAATCCGAAAGATGTGAAGAGGTTGTTCTCCAGTGGAATGAGTGCGAGTCATTTGGCTGCTGTAGATGCTCTTATTTTTCGTCATATTTTTTGACCAGAGTAGATCAGGCTGTTAGGCTGTATGTTTAGTCTGCTTTTTAGGGGATGAGACAAAAACAAAAGTCTTGGGTGATGTCAAGAGTGGGTTTCTGAACGTTTTCAGCCTTGCTGCACTCGTCTGCCGGAGAGTATGAATAATTGAGTAACACTAGCAGAAGTATCACTTGAAGGAGCTTATGAGCACAGCTCTAGATGGTTCCAAAGTAATGCAACAACTCTGTACATTATTAAGCTGAATGTCATTCTCTATTAATAGTTTTTGAATGTACTTTAATGAAGGAGAATCCATTTTATCAAAGGATATTTCTTAAGAGGTTTTTCGGATGAGTCGCACGTCCTGTTGTCTTGGAGAGTAAAAGGAAGTACGGGCAGAAGCGAATGTATGAGGCATACGTCTTAGGAAGGACAAGTGGTTTGTGTTTCTGGTCTCTTGTGAATGTTTCTCTAAGCCAGTCTGAAATTTTGCTAGTCGGTGTGTACCAGACCCCCTCGACTAAAACTGCAGCTGAAGTACCCCGTCCTTAACTGCGGAAACCCTTTGAGGAATATTTTGCCCGCAAGCCATTAGTTCGGTCCTGAACGTTGGCCTCACCGTGTGAGGAGCTGGAGATCACCACTGTTGCTTCATTCTCAAGCAAAACGCCACCTCTGCGGAGAACTGTCCTTAGAGTATATAAAAGCAGGTTCTGCTTTCGTTTGGCCGGAACTCGGCTCTATGCTACGTTGACGTTTTGTTTGCTCACCTCCGTTTTTTATGTTTTTCCTATGTGGTTTGCTTGGGAAAAAAAAGTTTAGTTTTTGCATCGTGGTCTGCCTAGGATACAAGCAAAATGTTCCACAAGGAATGTTTTTTAGTATGTGCAAATCATGGGTAGCAGCGGTTACATTTTGAGGAGCTGCGTTAATATTGATCATCACTTTGCAGTCAAAGACCTGAGGTTCAAATCCCAGCTCTTGTTCTGGTACCTTTGAACAAGATACCTGGAATTGCTCCGTCAAAAATTACATATGTGCACATAACATACGTATGTGCAAATGGTTAAACAACAGTAAGAACCTCAGTACACAAAAGCTCACATTGTTAGCTATCTTGGACAAAGCTACCATCTAAGTGATGTCTTAATAAAACTTTCCAAGCAGTTCTGCCTCATACCACCTAATCTGTTTGGTTCTAGGTTTGAATCTCTCTTGGTTTGTGAGGTGTTTACATTTTCTCCCATGTCAGTGCGGCAGGGTGCTCCAGTTTTATTCTCACCGTCCAGAGACGTGTTTCAGGTTTACTTGTCAGCGTAAAGTGCCTGTGGAGTGGGACTGTGTCCATTAGGGTGTGTGTGTTGCTACCCTCTTAGCACTCAGTGATTCTGCAATGAGCTCTGAAGCACTGTAACCCTGACAAGGACAAGTGCTTAATGAAAGTGATAGTTTGCATGTCCACATCCTTCGCGTATGAAATGACATATTCATTGGTGGGACTTATGCAGCAAGGTGTTCAGCTGGCCCACCCCAGAGGTCATGGTTTCCCCAGGAAGACACCAGGAAACCAGGTCTCAAACATGCTCTGCATTTGCATTGCTATCTCATTAGGGTCCGTCCGTATTCTGTTGATCTAAAGCTTGTCTCTGAGGAGGCATCATCTGTAAGCAAAACCGCTGGACTCCTTTGTAATCGCTGGCAGGTCTTAAGCCCCCTTTCCTTTTTGATCGCTCCAGCAGGGAGGAAATATTGCTTCTTCAAGGGTGTCCTTCTTCAAGGTTGCCAGCTAGTGGGAACTGCGAATTCCTAAGACCTTCAGGAGTATAGAGCTGCCAGCCTGAAGCAGAACCATGATATGGATGCACCATATGTCCCTCACCTAAAAACAACGGGGCCGCACCTCTGTTCTTGTCCTTTGGTATCAGCATGCGTTGCAGCATTTGCGTGCCCCACTGTCCCAGTCAGAATCAGATTTCAGCACACCGCAGTGGGAACGAGAGCCACGCGTCATTCTTGTTACTCTTTGTTTGCGTCCCTCGATTCAGACAAACAGTTTGCTGTTGTCAGGCATTCTCTGGAAAGCACCATTTCAGGCAGCATTTGGCCTCAGCAGAGGACAGCTGTCTCTAGCTGGAGATGTTCTGAGAAGGCGAAGCACTTGCACCAATCCTAGAGGTGCTGTATATGACACAGCATGTGGACAAATACACAATAAGGAGAAACACGCCTCGGAGTAGGTGGCAATGGAGAAAGATCTCAGTTTGCTTCTTTGGAAATGCACAGATTTTCCCTTTATCCAATGATTCTGTGTTATGAGCGACAGCTGAGAAGTAATCTCAGACTATGAGACGAAAATCCCAGCAGTGGATTGATCTCCCGGTTTTCCTGGGGTGCAAACATGGATGTTATAATTCAGTCAAGAACAAAATGCTGGTGCAAGAGAAAACGTAGGGCCCATATAGCACTCGTCTTATTTTCGTCACATGTAGCATAAAACAAAAATAGTTTTCAGCTGTTTGTTGTTAAAAAAAAATTAGAAATAGACACCCTAGCTGGTGTGAATATTAATTTGCAGTGCATAAATTTGCAAAATGTTAAAGAAATATATGGCATTCCTTCTTAGATTTACATTACGCGCATGTGGCACGACGGTGGTGCCGTGGCTTTTTGGGCATGGCTTCAAATCCAGTTCAGTCTAGCTGGAGTTTGCATGTTCTCCTGTGTCCGTGTGGGTTTCTTCCCAAAGTCCGGTGACTTTCATGCATGAATTTCGTGTCAGTCGGTCACTCAGAGTTGTAGTGTGTGCCTGTGGCCACCCTGCAATAGACGGGCGTCCGTTCCGAGGGTTGTTTCCTAGCCTAGCGGTCGATGATTCCGAGATAGGCTCCGGACCTCCGAGACCCTGAACAGGCAGGATAAAGCAGTTAAAGGATGGATGGATTATGAGCAATTTTGTTTCAAAGAATGTTATGCTTTTTTTTCTCACTCAATCCCAGGAGGAACAAATGTGTGTTGACACATAGCTGTTTTCATCATTTTTTAGCAGTATGTCCTTGATTTAAAAAAAAAAAAAAAAAACATAAATAAAATAATGTTGGCAGATTAAGTTAGGAATGAGATTCAGAGTGGTGTTCAATCCTGTAAGTGCTTTCAAATAAGTAAACTGGATTAAGTGTTGGGGCAGCTGATGGAGGCCAGCAAAAATGGGAACCATTTCTTCTCACCATAAGATTCACACTTTGGTACAATTGTTGTTACTCCTACAGCTTCTTTTGAAAGCCAAAGTTCAGAATGGAATGAAGTGATTGTGTGGATACCCTCAAAAACATGCACTATAATATGCAGAAAGGCGTCCCTCCTCCATTAGTTTTCCTGTAGAAAGGTGAAACTGAGGATCGGCATAACACCCCTTTTAGAAACTGGAACATGCCGTCGGTATGACACAAATTTGCATTACCGCTGTCAAGATTTTTTTTTTCTCCTTGTTAATGGTTTTCCATCCCTCCTAGCAAAAGATACAAGTGCCATGAAATGTAGAACTCACTTGTAGGCACGATGGAGGCACGGTAGCAGCTGGGGGCTGCTGTGTCGGAATTACCGGTGCGTTATGACCCCCTCCGGAACACTCTCATAAGTACTGGTTGAGTTCCTTTATCCCGAAACCCTTTGCATATGACACGTGCTCGGTTTTGATTCAGCCCCAGGGTGGCCACAAGCGGGAGGATCAACCACAGAAACCGGAGGAGAGGAGAACAATTCCGAATATTAGCTGAAAAATCACGTACGCTTAATAAAGAGAACGCAGGCAGTCGCTCAAGCGCCGTTCCAAAGTATTAACGCTCTCCTTTTTTCACACGCACGACTTTCCAAACTGCGGTACCGGGGGAAAGTTGGGGGGGGGGGGCACCTGGGCAATGTGGGCGGTGATTTTATGGGACAAGCTGGGCAGAAGAGTGGAATTGTGGTAGAAATGGTGGGAAGACGAACAGGCTCATTTCTTACAGAAAGTTGTTAACCAAGTGCTCGCAAGTGTACTCAAACCTTGACTGGTTCTGTGTAACTGTTTGAGTTTAAAAAAAAGGTAATAGAACAGTAAAGTATCTCCCGCAACAGCAATTTAGCAGTAGGGAATACGATTACAACCCATGTTTTGCCACAGGCCTCCGTAATGGTGGGTAGTAATGGCCGCTGTTTAGCTCTCGACAGACCTGTTAGTAAGGAAAGTAAGGTGCGTAGCTTCAGAATACAGTATGCAACATGTTGCACGCAGTTTGGTCATTTTCATTAGGTGCGGGGTGGAATATTCCTCAGGCCCCCAGTTCACGCTGGACTGTTATCTCCTCTTCCTTAAAAGCTGTTTGATTTGTATTCCCCGAATCGCTGTGCGGAAGGGCGGCGATAGTGACTCGTACATTTCTATGTCCTTAATATATTCTTTGTCAAAATGAGTCGGGCAGAACGGCATTCTAGCTGTACGTTCTATCTGAGGACGGCAGAAGTTTTTCTTTTTTTTTTTTTAAACTCGGGGAGTTTGCAGCAAAACGGGGGGGGGGGGGGGTACTCCCAGCCAGCCAGCCAGCCAGCGTAAAAAGCCTGTCTCCTTGCAGGGCCATAGTACAGAAGAGCTTGAAGTGTGGCCTCCTGAGAGCTGATGAGAGTTCCCTTTAGGTCACCACTACTGTTGTGTTTACTTGGATTTAATCCTGCTCTGTTCCAGTGCTGCATAAGGCTGGACAACATTAAATGTCTTCATTATAGTGTGTGTGTGTGTGTGTGTGTGTGAGAGAGAGACTACTCTGCGATGGACAGGCATCCTGTCAGTGTTTTACCCTACCTGTATTTCCAGGATAGGCTCTGGACTACCATGACCCTGCACTGGACAAGCAGATGAATGAATGAATGAATGAACTTAAAAACTGAATGGGTTTAGACGTAAGACTTTACTCTGACTGCCGGACTGGATTACGGGTTCCTGTTTTTGTTGTTTTTGATAATATGGTGGTATCACTGGGGTTGCACAGTTATTTTGCAGTTAAATTATTTGAAATTCCATTTAAAAGCATCGCCTCGGATTTCAAGAGGGTTTTACAGGTGCTAAGAGTCCTAAGAGTGTGAAGACTGAAATGGAAGAACAGCCCAGTGATGACTGGGTTTTCCTGTTTTAGGTTTAATAATAGTAGTAGCATTATTATAATATCGTAACACTTCCTTCCTGACTTCAGTGCGGCTTTGCAGGAGATTTCAAGGGACCTCTGAGTTGTGTTCTATGTGCCGAGCTGCTCTAGGCCCTTTTTTTTCAAAACATGACAGATTACATGTTTACTGGAGCAATATTCATTGATTCAAAAGCCCTTCAACACCCGGCTCCATTTGTCCCCCTCCGTCCACCTGATCAGTTGTTCTAAATAAATATGTGCTGTTATAACTAAAGGGCATTTGTTTACTTTCTTTTTAAAATCACAGCCCACGTCTCTTTTTTTTTACGCAAATATGTGGAACTGATTGCTATTTCATGCTTGGGGGGGAACGTTACTGTTACTGTCTATTTCTAGTGCTCTCTCTATATATGCAGCATATAGAGGATGAAAGTGTAATTCTCTTTCAGCTAGCAAAACTAACATTTGATTCACAAAGCTTAAATATTGTAACCTGTTATTCTTGTGTTTGTGTTTCTTGGTGTACAGTTTCGATTGCTGTGGTGCTGTGACCCAGTACTACTCAATAATCAATTAAAAATAAAAATTGTGTAGCCTTATGTAAGGTTAGTTTAGGGTTAGAAGGTGGGTAGACTTTGGAGACCTTTCCATAGGAGCAGAGTAGATACATTATGTCCTGTACGTGTGTGTGTGTGTGTGTGTGTGTGTGTGTGTGTGAGAGAGAATTAACTGTGCAGTAAATCCACAAAGATATAGATGATGTCCTTAGCTGTACTCTGTTTCTTTGCATTTTAAAGGTTCATATCACATGTTCTGTTCTTCTGTGCTGTCCACCCAAATAAGCACTTTTAAGTGCATATTGCGCACATCGCTGCCAGGACAGTTCGCTAACACACAACCCTGGGCCGCGGCAGACAGCGGTGAGACAGTCCCGGCGAGGCCCGGCACGTGGACCAGAGCGCAGGGGCTCGGGTGGGGGCACCGTGGGGGTTGTTATATAATGCCCTATCTGGGCCCAGTCTGGAGCGCCAACAAGCTGCACACAAGCAGACAGTTTTACAGTTTTGTGTTCCCTCCTGTGGCTCCATTCAGTCAAGCGGTTTATCGCTTCTGTGTCTTACATTTTTTTGTGCATCGTATATCACATGCTAAAGAGGGCCTGGCTTTTTAGCGGCTTGTAAACCTTTTGTTCACGTCGCATTGAAGAAATGTGATTTTTTTTTTTTTTATTTTATTTTAAGTCACTGCTGTCTGTTTTCAAGGGCTCCCAGAACTCAGACGCCTGGGAATTAAATAATTCTGCGTGCACCGAAGGTTAGTTTTATCCAATGCGTGATGAAATCAGTTGTGTATGCAGTCTGTGGCAACCTGACGTCGGCCCCCACCTGAAGCTCCATAAACTCCCGGGTACATCAGTAAAGAACACATATGATGATGATGGATGACAAGAGGACAGTTTGACTAAAACGCTTTGCTGGTTTGACTAGTGTAACATTTATAGTTTAAAATTACTTGGGGTAGGGTTAGGGTGGTAGTAATAATAATAATAATAATAATAATAAATATGTTGTTTATATTTTATTTATAACAAAAACAAGTACAAGTTTCTACCATGAACAAGATCAAGTTAACTAAGGGAAACTAAGTTTTCATTAGCATCACATTATGCTGTGTTTTACATAAGGCTGTTAGCTTATCGAGAATTTTATTATTTTGTTTTTTTTATGTGACCTTATTTTTAATACCTCCGATTGATGCTCGATCCAGCTTGTGTCCGAAAGGGCGTTATTTTTTTCCCCTTGGACGAATGCAGATACAACTGGGATATAACTTGGTGGTTTTTATTATTCCTAGTTGTGCGCATTATGCCCTATTGGTTGGGGATGCTTGACTTCGAACCGCAAAGAATTAAACTCTGAGGTGGCACCGGTTCAAGTGTTCTTAAGTGCAGCACTTTCAAGGCTTACTGGACTTCTTTCAAGGGGGGTATGGTGTCTGCTGTTTACAAAGTGTTTCTGTTATTACTGGGAGCTGTTATTCAGGAGAATCACTGCCCCTTCAGATGTTTAATTTGAACCAGTAATGTGTTTGGACAACCACTTGGAATATTGTTTCAACTGCAAATACAAACGCCCTTGAACCTGTTTGCTTGCTGAAGCAGCGGGATAATTCGGTTTAATGCGTTCCGATATCTTGCCTGATGTTAATGATACTGGATCAGTTCTGCGCTCTACCTCACGCTGTTTCACTTGGAGGCACTTTTCCCAATTACCGTGAGCCACTTAGACATTCATTACCTGAAATAATCCCTGTGATTTTAAGTAGGGCATCATTTATTATTTAAATTGCTTAAAAAATTGCACGCTTAAAAACCTGGAAAGAGAAACAGCAAGTTTTTTTTTTTTTTTTCTCCTCTCCCCCCCGATCGTCAACTGGCCGACTAACTTGTTGCAACTCCTGCTCTTTTACAGGACTACACGCTGACTATGTATTTCCAGCAAGCTTGGAGAGACAAGCGGCTGTCCTATTCTGAGATTCCCCTCAATCTCACGTTGGATAACAGAGTAGCAGACCAGCTGTGGGTCCCAGACACCTACTTCCTGAATGACAAGAAGTCCTTTGTGCACGGGGTCACGGTCAAAAACAGGATGATCCGCTTGCACCCGGACGGCACCGTGCTCTACGGCCTCAGGTAATTCGCGTTCGGTTCGGACCTAATCGGCTGCATCGCCTTCAACGTCGCCGATGTTTACTTTCCACACCGGCGTCTCAAGACTTGCTTGAAAAAGGGTGATTAACGCATTGCACTACTGCACGTGTGCCGCTGTGTAGATTCTGCCGGTGTGTTGTGAAATTGTGAAGTTATATGCCCATCTGTGTTTTTCATCGTTACGCGGCTGATAATGTCTGTTACGAGAACCACCTTCTCCGAGGTTCCCCGGTCTAACCACAGCTACAGTACTGTGCAAAAGTCTTAGGAACCTGTGGGAAAAATGCTATAAAGTGAGGATGGTTCCAGAAATAATGCCATGAATACTTATTGATCAATAAACCTTCTAAAAAGTGCAGCAGACAAAAAAAACCTCCATCAGATCAATATTTGGTGGGACCACCCTTTGCCTTTAAAACACCATCGATTCTCTTATGCAAACTTGCATGCGGTTTAAGGTAGAGGTTGGTAGGTTCTTCCAAACATTTTGAGGAACTGGCCACAGTTGTTCTGCACACTTTGACTGTCTCTGCATGTCCTCCCAGACTGACTGGATCATGTTGAGATGAGGGCTCTGTGGGGACCAGACCATCTGTTGCAGGATTCCTTCTTTTTGCTCAACATAGTTGTGTGTGACTGAGATTGGGGTTTGAGGTCATTCTCAGGCTGCAGAATGAATTTGGGACCAACCAGAAACCTCCCTGATGGTAGATAAGAACCTACCTGTACTTCTTAACACACATTCAAGTTGCAACACTTTTGCACAGTACTTTAAGTGCATGAATTCATGATTATTTTTTTTTGTATAGTATTGCACAAAGTGCCGTTTAGGGCCGCAAAAGTGACGGCGGTGTAAGTTTTTGACTTATGCAGCTCAAAAACGCAGTTAAATTTTATTAAAAACACACAGGCACAAAAGTGAGGATATACACTTGGGTTCAAATACGTTTGTATGTCGTACGTAGAATCATTTTCATTGTTAAGCGGGTTAAGTTAATGAACTGGATGAAACGCTGCGTAAACGTGGCTGTATTTTATACGTTTTGTCTTGTAATTGTGTCCAAACCATCCTAGATGAGTTTTTTTGGGTGAAGAACACGCTGCACATGCCTGTGACACAGTAAGGGAGGCTTCTCACTTGCGGTTGAGTCGGCGAGGTACGAAAGACGGGATCTGATGACTTGCGTTCCTGGCCGCCCTTCATACGGTTGCACCGTGTGTGACCGGACTGAAAAGTGTGTTGCTCTTTGGAGAGATGGCCTCTTTAAAGATGAGAGCACTACAGCTCAGCCTCCGGCGGGGCCATCGCCGCCACCTTGTACACAAGTGAGTCAAATTTCTTATTTAGAGTCACGCAGGCAGAGAGAGGCACTGACACACACACCTCCCCCCTTCTAACCATGGTCTTCCTCTTAATATTTCTTAGCGTAGTTTCAGACTGAGCGAAAAAACGTGCCATAGCCGTTAGGTGTCAACATAATAATTGTCTATATTTGGTTGAAAAAGGTGATAAATGCTGTTTTATTACCAGCACGGTGTGGGATTTAGTTTATCCGTGGAGAAGTGTTCACTTTCCAAGCGTGGAGTTCTGTTGTGGTGATGAAGCAGTACAGCAGGATAACCGGAGTCTTGAGACGTATCTGATGGTGCTCTTTCCTCCATATAAATAAACCCACTTGGGTCAGAGCACAGTGTTGGCAGAGCAGGTAGGTGCTGGAGGAGGAGGCGCTTGTCAGAACTTCCCAAAGCCCATCGATCCGGTTCTCGCACTGCTCCGATTTATCCACTGGTTTTTCAATTTAGTTTCAAATCAGGTTTTTGTTTATAGCGAGCACTTCTCACCAGGGTGACGTAGAGCGCAGAACAAAGTTCAAAGGAACGTTAAAATACCAAGAAGGGAATAGTACCGAACGGTTTTTCAGTTTCTACGGCAAGTTAAATATATTGAAAAGCATTCAGCTGAGGAGAAGGAGGGAAAAAAAAACCTCCAAACCACTTAGACGAGGAGAAAAATTAACCTGTGAAGATCCGAGTAGCTGCCCACGCCTCCTGCGGATTGTATTGTGGTGGTAGAAGACCAGCGTGAACATGACTGGTATAAAATAGCAGGGTGTCTATCAAGGCTCGCGTTTGTACTTGTCTTGTCGGACCGCCTTTCAGCTCGGGACGTTGCGTAACGGCAGCTTTTCTTCTGCTCGGACAAGGAGCAATTAGCCCCCCACCCCCCCGAAATGATCAATTCAATAGCCGGACTGTTGACTGTTGCTTTCATTTATGGACTCGTGTAGATCAAAGACAGCCTTGCTTTCACGCCATAGTCGCGGAAAACGGTTTTCATGCTCTGTCACATTTCACTTCAGACAAATGAGGAACGAAAAAGGCAAACAGAATAATAACAGTGATTGGGTTTAGTTATTTCTGTATAAGCAGTATATATGGAGGGCACATTGGACGTGGCGCTATTTTGTCTGGTTTTTTTTTGTATGTTTTTAAGATAAAGAAAATGTAAGTAAAATCAGTGAGGCTGAAACATGACTTTATGTTCTAAATGCACAATATTTAAACACCTACATAGCAGTTTTAGAGCAGTAAGCAATAAATTAGTTATTTGTAGCTCTTTAGCTCCACAATAAACTGATTTACAGTGTTGAAAGAACGGGAACGTAATGCTTATGGATGTTTTATTGATGTAACCTAGTGATTTATTTATTTTTTCTTTAAATTAGATTGTTAAACTCGTAATAATGAAGTTGCGTGCGTTGATCGACCGCGTTTCCTAACGCGATAGAAGCGTTTTATGTTGTCGGACAGCATCACAGGTCCAGGGAATGACTGAAACTGCGTGCTTGAGGAAAAAAGACACGTCATCCTGAAATTTGCCAACGTTCATTTGTGATTAATATCTGTTTGTCCACCGCAAAGTCTCACTGGTCCAGAGCTTATTCTGGAAACGTAGGGTGTGAGGCACGGTGCACCCTGGGGGGGCAGCCCAGTTTATCACAGAGCAAACACACGTTTACACTCACACATTCACACACTAAGGGCACTTTAAAGTCACCAGCTAAAACACATATCCTTTGACTGTAGGACGAAATGGCAATTTCATTTGCCAGTGTTAGAAGACAGGTGTGCAGTATTTACTCACTGATAGGATTTATATGATTCCGTGCATATTTTGGAACACATTTATTCTTGTTGTATGTGTACTTTAAAAAAAAAAAAGAAAAAGAAAAAGAAGCTAAGGTCTCCGAATGACTGCAGGGAATATCACGGAACGATAAAATCGTCTCAGAATAAACAAAACGCATGCACAAACTGAACAAAGAATAATAATGAGCGAATGTGAATGTTACACGAACCCCAAGGTCATTCAAGACGACTTTCACCGGTTGCCTTGACATACCTCCCTGGCAGACCTGTGACGCGACATTTGTGTGCAAACTAATTATATGCACCGTCTGCTGTCAAGCCCAGCACGACCAGATGCCTTTGTTTGAGGAGTTGACATGGACACTCGAGATGCTTCTGGTAGGGTGCGGGGGTCTGTGAGCAGGTAAGTAGTAAGGCGTTGAGAAAGCAGCAGAGAAGGACGGAGAGGCAGCGAGAAAGGAAGACTATGAAATAACGCGTACGTGATCCGCGGCCCGTTGGACGGAAGCGGGTTGTCTGGATTCCCCCCAAATTGCAAAGCCACCCAGCACAGAGCCAACGATGCCGTCCCGTCCCCGGCCGCAAAGTAGGCGGGGGGAGATTACATCAGAGCGCCCATCTGCCGGTCGACGTGCCGCCCGGCCGGCCGACGGGCAGCAGCAGAGAGATCTCGTGATCTCATTACTTTGCTCTCGATAAGTTGCACCCTGCGATGGATTACGGCGAGAGAGATGGCCGTGACGCCCCGCATCTGCTGAAGCTGTCGCTCCACTTGAAGATTTTTGAAAAAAAACCTGAACGTTGCAATGTGGGTTGGGGTTTAAGATCACTGCGTAGACATAAGCCCAAGTCTAAATTAAGTTTGCTTTAAAACAGACGCAATCGAAAAGTCTGCCGGTGTTCACGCAGTAGGACAGCAGGGGGCATAGCGATTAAGGGGTCCCGTTCGAGCTGCAGCCCCTCCGTAGTACCTTTGAGGAAGGAGCTCAACTCAAACGGCTACATTTAACTTTGCAGCGGTGGAAATGAGCAAAAAATAATTGGTTTCAGATAAACGCGTCAGCTAAGCAAAGACTGATAATAATAAACAGTTTAGAAATCGCTACCGTTTTTGGAGTAGAATAAACTCTAAATGTGCCGCATAATTCTGCTGCTTTCATCGTGGACTTCAAGTAATTGGATTTAGGGAGCACAGTGCTGCAGCGAACCAGCACAGCGGTGCACAGGACCGATGAATATTCAAACTACCCCCGCGATTTGTTTGATATTGAGCTGCCAGGTTGCCTCTAGCTTAATAGCTGTCGGGGTCAAAGTAAACGCCACAGGCTCTTATGTTGATTTTGGTGACACCGAGACGTGTGGCGGAACATCTGAAAGGAAGCCGTTCGTTGATATTTGAAATGTTTACTAAATGCTTGCGTGTACGTTCGCTCCTAAATAATCCTCAAACGCGATTTTTAATTGGCGTTTCCACAAGGAGACGACGAACGACGCCCGTGGGTTAACGGAGGTGGACGCGTCGTGCCGAGGGGCTCCTACACCCAAAGAAGAGTTGCGGCTGAGGTGGGGCTCCGTGGATCCTAGTGTATGACGGCGCCGCGCTATGCTTGACTATGCCGCGACTTACTGTGAAGATGACACCATGATCCGAAAGAAGCTGTAGGCACCCTGCATAAAACTAGAGTGTTTCCGATCATGTGGCAGCTGTAGCTGCCTTATGTGTATGTACTGAAGCGAAGAGCGTTGCACAAGGAACTTGCCCTAAGTTACTGCAGTAAAATAGCCGACTGTGGGAATGGGTAAAATTTTGAAGACCCATTGATACGGGCCATCTCTAAAAGATCAGTAGTAGTTGCATGGCTGCATGTCGCGGACTTTTCCTGATCTGTACCGTTTTACCACAGGGGCAGGAGGCTGATGCTGGCTGTAAAGACAGGATGGGTAAGAGGAGAAGTGTCTGTTGATCTCCGTGTCATGATCTGTTAGTCTTTAGCCTTTCCCTTCAACTGAATCCTTGTTGCTGGATGCATATGAAGAGGCTGCAGCCAGTAAGACTTCGTTCAGAGTAGATGGAAAAGAAGCCACAGGATCGCTCTCGCACGCACTCGTAATTTCAGTGCTGCCAAACATCAACACTGATTCATTCGTGCACCGAGCCAGGACTCCTTGCTATGATCTCAAGTGAGCCACAATCCCCCACTATGAGATTATCTACTGGACATATTTTTTTGGGGCGGGGGGTTAAAAAAGAGAGGGAAAACTATATTTGGCTTTTGTTGGCCCACACCTTACGTTCACCTATGCTGATCGTGTCCTCTGGACTGTCCGCTGTGAGGCACAGGATTCCGCTGGACAGCATCACCAGGTGGCACGCAGGGTCACAGGAGGGGGATGGCAGACAGGTCCTTGAAAGAGGCAAGGAGAGGCGATTAACTCTGTGCCTTGCTGATGAAGTCTCAACTCAGGATGAGCCTCTCAGCAGCCTGGAGGCTTATCTGCAGTGTCCAGCAGACTGAGATTATTACCCAGGGTGCCGCTTAAATTCAGCTTGGCACCAGGCGTGGACGTCACCTGGCCACGCGTGAAAGGCATTTCCGTCCCACTCGAAGCCACGTTTCAACCTTCTAAAAAATTCTTTGCTTCGTTCGCGTCACTTTGTTTCTTCATTGTTTGGTCTTAGGCAAATGCCTGTTAAGCATAAAAGTGCGGGAACCACGTTGCCTGGAGTTTGTACAGCAGAGCGGGACTCTGCTACAGAGAGTTATACTAAAGGTGCAGCTTAAGGCAAATTTGTTCCATCCAGAATTAAAATTAAAACCAAGTTGTGTTTGATCTCATAGAAGCCGCACATATCGTAGAAGAAACGTGTCTTGAGCAGAACGAAAGGAAACGATCTTGCAAAAGGAATAAATGTGCATGTAGAATATATAATGTTCCCTCAACAGAAAGGAAGAACCAAGTCAAACGTTAGTCTCCTCATTAATGCGCATTAAACTGCATCTAGACGTGCTAGTAGTGCTAGGATTTCGCTTATTTTAAGAGCTGGTAACTGGATCAGCCGCAGTGCTCATCTACATACACTTGATGCTCCTGCAGCAAAACCTCCGTTCCCCCCCCCCCCCCCCCCCCCCNAATCTGTAGTATGGGGATGTAGAAATTTAAAAAGAACTGTTTAAGGAGAAATTATCATTGATTTTTCCCCCCCCCCCCCCTTCCTTGTTCACCTGTGAAGTTCTGCCCTTGCTGGGTCTGAGGTAAACGGCACCGTTTTTATTTCTGTCACACCTCCAGCATTACTTTAAACTTCATTTTGTCTCAAGCCCATTTCGGAGGGCTTTGAAGCTACGCTAGACAGGGAGGGAGTAGCACGGATGAAGGGGCACCACCCACCAAGCATTACATGGAACCCTTGGAGAATTGCTTCTGAACTTATGAGGCGAACGTTTTTGCTGAGCCGCTTTGCGAATCCATATGGACCAAGGTGATCCATCCGGTTTGGTCTGCACATCAAATAAATAGATAAATATTTATGGTTCATTCAACAATGGGGGGGGATCAAATTTGATTTTATTTTTTCTTTTTTCCCCAGCAGATTCGGTACAATAGTGAACCTCTTAAAATATGGGTAATGTTTGTATTATTAGCATTTTCTAGGTGAAAATCCATAACCCAGCTGGTCAGTCATAATGGATGGTCCAGACTGTGTGGTGGCGGTAGAGGGGGTTGGTCAGGGCTTTCATCTGTCTCACGCGTTTGCCGCTAACTCATGAGGAAATATAGTTTTTCTGTCTGATGAAAGTACTAATGGTGTAAATGTAGAAAGGAGCACTTGGCAGTAACCTGTACGAAGTCTCAAATTGACCGAAACCCGCAGCTCCCCTGTGCTGCAGCGCCTCGGGTCTTCCAGCAAACAGGAATCGGCACGTGGGAGCAAACTGTCCTCCAAGAACAACAAGTCGAGCTCGACGCCGCTTTCTTCGTTTCGTAATATATCAATTTCGGTTGGCGAAGGAATAGATGGTTTTCAGATTTCACCGAGAGATCGGTGCTCATGGGTCACTGTCAGGAAAACGAATCACTGCGGCCATTGCAGACAGAAAATTTGTCATCTTTGGACATTATTGCTGGTGCTTTACAGTACAGTATTTTTTTTCTTCTTTATTTACATATTTATTAGATGTTAAGAAGTCATTTTCCATAGTCATTAAAACAGCCCTTTGCAGATTATTCACTTTTAAAGAGACAGTTGCCCCTCCTCTGTTGTCCTGAAGGCAAACGCATTTGATTTAAAATCGCAGCTCTGTTCCCTGCAGTTACATCATGAATTTTCTTTCTTTTTTTTGAGCTCTTTGAGCAACTAATTCCTAAGGCATTTTCCCCACTTAAGAGGCAGTTTTGAATTTTGCAAGCTGAAAAAGTAATGTCCTACTTACAGCCAAAAAGTCTTCCCACAAAATGTTTTTGTTTTATTCGGTTTGTCAGGAAACAAGCTTTCACAGAGTACGTAGTTTGTGACGCCCGTATGCTAAAGTCAAATATGGGACTGTTGTATCTTTCCAGGTTTCCGACAAACTGAATAAAACAAAAACAGTTTGTGGGAAGACTTTTTGGCTATGTGCATGAAATGCAACGAAACACTAATTCAAATAAGTACCATTCAAACAAACAACAATTATTTCTACATCAATAATGAATTAAAATAATACAGAAAAAAATTAAGGTAGGACATTTTTTTCCCCCCACGTTTTCTACTGTTATATTCTGACCTGTTGAACTTGGGGCGAGATTGTATTTTGTAACGTATCGCGAAACTTTGGCTTTATGGAAATTAGCCGCCTTCAGATACATTATTTATGACAAAAACGGTTTGTACCACGAATAACAGCAAGTGCTGCCTAAAGAAACCAAGTTTATTTGTAATTACGAGCTGCGTATATCCAGGTAAACCCCGGGATATGTCGGCCTGGTAGACACGGTTTCGCTGTAACGCAGAGACAACACAGCGTCGGAAATTCATCTGCAAGAGATTAAAAAAAAAAAAAAATCTGTTTGCATGTTGCACAAGAATCGTATTTCTCTCCTGCACCGCCTTCCGGCTGTGAGGTACTTACTTTGCTGACATCCTCTCATGTTCACTTTTTTATGCATTTGTGCAGTGTCTTCATTTTAATCTTAAAGCATAACCCACCAAAATGGGGAAAAAAAAATTGAACACAAGGTAATAAGGCTTGAAAAGTGCATTGGATAGAATTTCTGAATGCAGAAAATTCGATGTTATTAAAAGAATGACCCCCAGCAATTGTTTATTTTAAATTGTTTTTATCACTTAGTCTTTTGTCGTCGATTTTGTGCCGCGCTAAGTGCATAAATCGGGGTTTACCTGTACGTTTGACTGGGTGGCACAGTGATGCAGCACGTAGCTGTGCTTGCTTCATATCTTCTGGGTCTTTCAGGGGTGGGTTCAGATCTGGCTCGGGCTACGTGGAGTTTGCATGTTCTCCTCATCTCTGTGTGGGTTTCCTCTGGGTGCTCTGGGTTGGTTTTCACCCATAACGCAAAGACGTGTTTCTGGGTATTTTATTGCTGCAAATTGTCCATAGTGTATGTGCCTGTGTGCGTGGCCACCCTGTGATGGACTGACGCTGGATGTTGTTTCATAGCCTAGTGCCCAGTGATGCTGACATACCCTCCGGACCACTGTGGCCCAGACCAGGATAAAGCGGTTATTGACAGTGGGTGGATAGTTATTTGCTCAGTAAGATTTCTAAAAACTTACCTTTTTTTTCCTGACCCAGGGCTGATGTTCTTCTCCAGATTTAGTGCCATCGCTCACTATATAGATTGTACTGCTAGAAGTGGCCTATAAAGCCCACTGCACAAGACCGCCGCAAGTTTTGAGGTCCATATAGTTTGCATTTGGCTCAGTAATTATTCACCAAACACTAAAGAAAAAATCCTGTAAAATAGGTGAACTGAGAAAAGCGCCGTGTTGTGATGAATTAGTCTTTAGCACTTTTTCCCTGTAAAGCCTGCAGAAGGATCACCGCATACATTAATTTTAAGATATCTGAATAGATGACTGGGAGGAGCTTAAGGGTCTTCTGCTCTGTGAGCTAACCCTAAGTCTTTGTTTTAGTAAAACCTCTAATAAATGGCATGTTCCCTGTGTGACGCCCGAACGGTACGGGCAATTCCCTCAAGCAGAGCCAACCACAGAGTATTGTTCTATAAATACTCACTTGCGACTATTTGTGCCTTACTTCCCTTTGACCCAGTTTCCCACCCTTTCTGTGGTTGTGTGCAGATTGAGCGGTCAGGAAAGTGGTGCTAGCCTGCGATGGCAGAGTAGCTCACAGAAGGCAAAATCTAGGACAAAAGTCTCCTTGTCGATTCAATTCGCGGGCTTCACGTAATTCTTATTGCGAAATAACACGCAAGGCCTACTCAGAATGCAGGTAACGCCTACAGGTGACAGCCTGTTTGGGAGCGAGACATTTTTAAAGGCTGTCAGTTATCGTAAACATTTTGGATTGAAGACGTTTCGCCAAAAATTGTTGTTCTAGGCTTCATTTCAGGACGTGTGTTTGAGACTCAGGATGATAATTGGCCGAAGGTTCAGGAAGACACCGAAGACTGAAGCAGCTTCACAACTGGATCTTATTAATAGAAGGTCTACAGTAATAGAACACTCGCACCG
The DNA here is from genome assembly GCA_900497675.1 of Arapaima gigas. Classification (NCBI taxonomy): domain Eukaryota; kingdom Metazoa; phylum Chordata; class Actinopteri; order Osteoglossiformes; family Osteoglossidae; genus Arapaima; species Arapaima gigas. The sequence continues at coordinate 45,626 of UFQX01000723.1, read as the reverse complement.
GCGCTCTTTAGGTCGGTAAAACCCTTTATGGATTACAGGACGTTTTGTAATCGATGTCTCGGTGGGAGTCCAGCTTGATCGATGCTTAAATTCCTCTGTCCGGTTGTGCGGTATTAAAGCTGCTGTGTTTTTTTTTTTTTGGTTTTTTTTGGGCGGCGTCATACGTAGCTGTGTTGGGAAGAGCCGTCAAGTTTTGCAGAAGGTTAAAGTTGTTGGCTCTCCCGTCTTGGATGGTACTGAAATCCAACAATCTCCTTCGGCATAAAAATGATGACATAATGTGTTCCAAGTGCCATAATAGCCTAATGTACATGTTAGTAGCATAAGGAAATGACATCCCGTTGTAGTCAGAATGACGTTTCAGTCCGTGGTTCTTTTAATAAAGACAAAAGTATAATTTCCATTTGTGGCTTTATGTGAATCTTTTAATGTTTTCTTGAGATTCTATCAATAGAGAAGCTTAATTAAGTAGGAAAAAAGTTCCTTATCCTGTGGCTATTATGATATAAATCAGTATCGCACAAAAGCCCACTTCATTATCATTTACTGTACGGCTCAGTTCGTCACGTCTCGATGATGGCAATGATATAAAATTGCGAGATGTTGAAGATCTGCTTACCGTGGGTATAACAAGAAATGTCATTAAGTCGGAGTCAGATCTGCTGTACTTGGCGATCTGATAAGTGCCACATTGTGACTTGTATTTCAATTGAAAGTTCTGTGGTCTCAGCAGTTGCTTTCTTCCGCTTAATTACTTTATTTATTTTTGTTCTTCTAATTCCGCCAATTGTTTTGTATCGTAGCGGAGCCCCAGCACTTGATCACAGACCAGCGTTCTTCTGCAACGGACGTGAACTTGCACCGTGACCCCTTGATCTAAACTTCAATTTCACGATCTTCTGAGCTTATTTAGTTGCGCAGCAGAAGCTTTCATCTAAAGGGACTTACAAATGTTCCGGTTTGTACTGCTGTACCCACGTTCTCAGTAATACTAACAGCGAAGTCCATCGTGGGACCTGAGTGCGAAGCCTTCGGGTCGCACGACTCTGTCCTCTCCTGGTGCACTTCTTGCTGTCCTTGACCTTGCGGCGTTTGTTTTCTTCAGGATCACCACCACGGCAGCCTGCATGATGGACCTAAGACGATATCCACTGGACGAGCAGAACTGTACCCTGGAGATAGAGAGCTGTGAGTATCATCAGCTCCTCCATTCCTTTCTCGCAGACCCACAAAGCCCAACAGATCCACAGCACTCGTTCCAGACTTTATTCCACATCAACTTTGTTTCCAGAGTCTCTCATTACATTAATACATGGAACTGAAACTGCAGGGTGTAGGTATGTACCCTATCTGAGATGTCATGTACTCATACTCTTCATCATTACTACAAGAAACAAACTTCCCACCTCTACAGGTAGCATTGCGAATAACCTCTAACAAAATGGAACTTTGGCTGTGTCTTTACAGTAGCTTTGGGAATATTTACAGAGTTGCATGTTAGAAGTTCTGACACTAATACCTAGGCATGAAAGTGAAATGTATTCAGCATTAGCACAGCTGTGTGAGGAAGGATTGGCGTGAAGAACAAGAGGGATTTTTCAAAGAGACTGCAGTTTTGATGTTGATGTGGAGTTTTGAAGTTCTGCTTCTACTTGCTGTCCTTCATTGTCAGTCATTGAAAACTCTGTCCAAGTTCAGTCAACAAGCTTGAATTATGATGCATATAATTATTCATAGGAATCTTTTCCCCTGGTTTTGCAGGAGGCAGTTGCTGTATTGGCTGCGTTAACAATTAACAAGTTTAAACTTGATAACGGTACCGTCATCCCTCAATTTGTGCATTTTCGCCCGAACACGATTTTATTTTTAATACCATTACTTTATTTACGCACCAATCTGTAGCATACAGCACCAGCCAAAAAATTCCAACATCACAATTTTATCAAAATACGTAAAAAGCATAAATTACACACAAATTCCCTATGTGCTGTGTGTGTGTGTGTGTGTGTGCGTGTGCGCGAGGCGCGTTATATGATGAACAATTTGCATAAAATGTATACGCCTTTAGGAGAGCTGCGTTATACAGGAGTGTTGGATCCTGGGAAAGGCAGATATTCATGTAAGTGCAACTGGTGCGGCAAAAGTTATAACCAGTTCCTGGTGTTGAGCCTTTAAAAGGAGATGTATATATAAACACATTGGTCAGTGGGTGACATCACACTGTGTACATAAAAGCAGAATTTGTGGGAAAGTCCCTGGTTCTGCATTATTCCACCACCGACCCCTGAGTGCATCTCTTTAAAACCTTCCACCTACTTGCGTTCTCGAGGACACGACACCTGCAATAAACTCTGTGTGTGTGTGTTTTGCGGTGACCTCTGTGTGCTCTGCTGCGTCTGCTGCAAGGTTTTTTACAGCGTTTTCGTGATATTTGGAAAAGGTGGAGTGGGAAGCACGATCATTTTTCCCATAATAAATAATAGAATAGCTATCGTGGTATCCGTGTTTTCGATTTGCACGTCGAATTGGTTCCTGAAAAAAGGCCGCGTACGATGAAAAGCAATGACTGTTAGCAAATTTAGGAGTTTCTTTATCCATGTACTACTGATCTATAGTGGGGAAGTTTTATTTCATTTTATGACACCATACCGCACAGAATTATGCTGCAGCATAAAAATATGTGATTCTTATGGAACTGGATGCACCTGTCAGCCTTTTTTCATCACTTCAAGTTTTTCTTAATTGTATTGTAATAAGAAAACACCAGTGGAAAGTATGTGGTGATTTTAAAATTGCAGGTCTCCTTCTGAGAATGCAGCTGTGCTTCACAAAACGTTGTTTTTCAAGTCTTTCGGTGTCGGACACCTTTGCCCGGGCGATCGGTCCAAGGTTGATCAGGCCCCAGCGTTGATCTTGAACCCACAGCTCACCTCTTCTGATGCACTGCCACCCATATGCCCTCTTCACAGCCTCAGTAATAACTTTTGTAGCCTTCATAGCAACTGCCAGATGCTGATGACCCCCAGCTTTCCAGGCTCAGTACAGAGACATCTGCAGCCTTCAATGGAAACACACCTGGCCCTCCAGCCTTTGGAGTGGTACTGCTCCACCACTTCCTCAGACCTCACCGTTCTTGGGGATCTGTAAGCTCCAGCAAGATGACTGCTTAGAAGTCTCTGGCATCAACATAATTTTTGGCTTCAAACATTTTCCTGTAATATTGTCTCTAAATACGAGCTGCGTTTTTAAATCGGTCTTGCCCACATCAGCTGGAGTCTTAACCTAACACTGAGTGTGGTGGGAGAATCAACGTTTCCCGGCTACACAAGTTGGATGGATAAGGCATTACAGTGCAAACTGCCTGGATCAAGAACTTAATACAGTGAGGCTCTGCTACTCAGGTTTCTGCTCACGAGACCTTAAGGTTAACCGGTTGTTCCCACCTAGCCTACTCTTCTGTGTCTACTGCGTGCGGCTCCTTCTGTATCGGCTTGTGCCTCTCCTTCCCATTGCCCTTGCCACTTCACCGTGATGGAACGCTACCCAAACCTGGTCTTCCAGCCTGACTCCCTCCTCCGCTCTGTGCGGCTGGGGCTGCGCGTGCCACAGTGCGCTCGTATTTCAGAAATCCATTTTTTATGCTACTTCTCCTAACTAATCCAGCCATTCGTTCATTGCCAGTAACTATTGTCCGGTGCAGGGTCGTAGAAGAGACCATAGGGTGACAGTTAAGGTACACCCTAGATAAGATGTCATTCCAACAAAGGGCAACTACACACACTCATTCACTCACACAGTCACACACACAGAGCAATTTAGAGTCACCAAATTAGCGGAGACGTGTCTTTGGACTATGGGAGGAACCTGGAGCACCTGGTGTACAGCAAATCTATCCACCAGCCGCTTTATTGGGGACACTGTTTTAACGCCGGGTAGGACCCCCCCGTTTGAATTCTTTGTGGTATGGATTCAACAAGGTGCTGGGAAAATTCCTTAGACATTCTGGTCCACTTTGACACGTTTGCATCGCGTTATTGCTGCAGATTTCTCAGCTGCTCATTCGTGCTGCCAGGCTGCCGTTCTGCCACATCCCAAAGGTGCTGTGTTGGATTCAGATCTGGTGACTGGGGAGGCCATTGAAGTACACTGGGCTCATTATCATGTTCGTGGAACCAGCTTGAGGTGACTTGTGCTTTGTGATATGATGCATTATCATGCTGGAAGTAGCTATTAGAAGATGGGTAAATTGTGGCTGTGGCATGAAACGGCCGATGCTGCTGACCATGTTGGCGGTTGGTATTAGGGGGCCCAACGTGTGCCAGGAAACCATTCAACACACCATTACACCACCACCTCTAGCCTGAACTGGTGACACAAGGCAGGTTCGGTCCATGGCTTCGAGCTGTTTAGACTTAATTCTGACCAGATCTGCATGTCGCAGCAGAAATCAAGAAGCATCAGACCAGGCAATGTTTTTCCAATATCTATCTGTCGAGTTTCGGTGTAGCCTCAGCTTCCTGTTCTTAGCTGACAGGAGTGGAACCCAATATGGTCTTCTGCTGTTGTAGCCCATCTGACTCAAGGTTCGATGTGCGATGTGTTCAGAGATGCTTTTCTGCCCACCTCTCTTGTAAAGAGTGGTTATTTGAGGTACTGTAGTCTTCTTGTCAGCTCAGAGCAGTCTGGCCATTCTCCTCTGATCTCTCTGATCAACAAGGTGTTTCCGCTCAAAGAACTGCTTCTCACCCCCCCCCCACGCCATTCTGTGTTGTATCCAGACACTCGTGTGTGAAAATCCCAGGAGAGCAGAAGTTTCTGAACTACTCAAATCACCCCATCTGGCACCAACAACCATGCCACAGTTAGTCACTTAGATTTTTTTTCCCGTTCTGGAATTTGATGTGAACATTCACTGAAGCTCATGACCCGTGTCGGCGTGATTTTACGCCGTGCGCTGCAGCCACGCGATTGGCGGATTGGATAATTGCGTGAAGGAGCAGGTGTTCAGGTGCTCCTCGTAAAGTAGCCGAGTGTACGCGAGCATTGAGAAACTCTGCGACTCCCGCCAAACCCATAGCCACCAGCGTCACCTCCCGTGCCACTCTGCGTTCCCGTTCTCAAGTAAGAAGAATTCAAGTGTAAAGCAAGAAGCACAGCTTTCACACATTAGCGATATCTTCCATCAGAACGGTGACGCATCCATTATAACATACGTTTGGTTTAAAGATCAAGCCATTGTATGAACAGCTTTCTTAGCGCACCTTCGGGCGAAGGAGCTTTTCTCAGATCCCCCTTCGATCCCGTGACCGCTGAAGATAACCAAGCGGACGGTCACCGTGACAACCAAACTCCAGAGAAACAGATGCAAGCATAGTTGCAAGGAACTGCTCATTATATGTTCCGCGAGTTGCCGAGCTTGAAATGAATAGATGAACGTTATAGCTAGCGATGGAAAGAGAGCTAATTTTGTTCTTTGGTCTAATTGATATGACGCGATGCTTCGTGCGTCACGTGTTGTTAATCGGGCATCTTCAATGAAGCACAGCGTGATCAGGCTAGATGAAGCGGAAGTGAGCAAGTTCACCGAAACATAATTGGCTCTTCTTCGCGGTAGCTAGCAGCGGCTGGTACCCGGCGTAACCTTGTCGCGTTTCGTTTGCTCCGTCTAACTTTGAACGTTAGGCGTTTGTTGCAAATGTGATCTTTTTACTTGGCTGGTTATAGAAACACATTGAATGAGGCACATTGAGGCTACCGTACGTTCAGCTAGAAGAAAGCTGTGAAAGATATGGGGCTGAGTTGTCAAGGATAATAACTTTAGGCTTATTGTTTGCTTGCAAGGAAGCAACGTTTTTTATCATAGCACGTAGAAAATGTGTTCACCCCCTCGGACCCCTTGTTGTGTAATTTTGCAGCATTCAATCGGTGGATCCCATTAGTTTTGTTTCGACCAACAAAAGTCAAAAAGTCAGTCTGCGACGTCCACCTGTCTGACCGTCAGATCTCTGAGTCGAGAGGCAGCGGGGCCGACATCTACACGACTGGCCGTCCATGTTTAGCAGCAGTTGGGTTCTGCTTGGCTCAACGCGCAACTTCCTTTGTCTGGCTCACCCTGGACGGTCCTTTCCCTTGCAAAAGTATTCAGGCCCTTGACAAAATCCCACATTTTCCTGGATAATAAAATGATGCTTTTTTAATTGAAAATATCGATGAGGTACTAAATAGGAGAAGACAGGATTGGACAGGACTTCATTGAACCCTGCAGGGAAATTCAGCAGCTGAACACGTAGGACACATAACATAAGGCACTCAAAATATATAAAGAAACAAAAATAAGTAACTAACCAAAAAATAAGAGTAATATATACAGTGTAGAGGTCCTTGTGGATGGCTGTTGGTAGGAAGGACTCCATAAGCACGTCTTAGTGAACCTAAATTGAATAACCTGGTGGCTAAAAGAGCTCGTGGGGATCTGAGCCATAGCCCACGATGGACAGTATCTTCCTCCTCAGATGTTAAGATTTCCAGAATTAAGCGGGTTTCCTGCAGGAGTGGAAATAATTTCAGCAGCTTTCTTGCGTGGCGTATCGCATCTGGTTTTCGTTGACCTGGGACGTCTCGATGCCGTTCCCCAGACACAGCTTTGCTCGGAGGTTGTTCCATAAGGAGGAACCAGCAGCCATTCCTTACAAACGACTGGACTATGGAAGCGACAGAGCAAATGTTGCTGAAGAATCTTGAGCTTTGTTGTAATGGAACGGCCTTCCCTGGATAACCTGCTGTTTCTTGCTTTGACGACGATTCTGTCCTTTTGTTTTGATCGATTTCACCCGAGATGTTTGCGCTTGATGTGGTAACTCTCGGTTTTCTTAATAAACACAACATGTAGCCAACCACTGCCACCCCCTGCCTTGGTCGCCCCAGAAAAACAGCTTCTTTTTTTGGCGGTTGTAGGGTTTGAGATCTGCCAGTAATTCAGGAGACTTTCTCAATAGGTGCCTTGAGTCCCATCAGAAGTGTCATCATAAATGTCAGCTTCATTAATATTCAGGCCTGCTGTGTTTAAAATTGTCTAGAGGAAACCAGTCACTGAAAGGGCTTGTGCTGTGTTAAAGGGGGACAAAATAACAACCATGTTTTGAAGATCCTAATGACCCTGACCTTCATTTGAGCGGAATGGAGCAACACGGCCCTCGTGAAGGGCTGCGCGCTGCAGACGGCATCGAGGAGACGGGCAACTAGGTCTCATTTCCCCGATAGGTCACCGTCGATGAGGCCGAGCTCGCGGGAGTCGGTGTTCTCGCACACCACCTGACTTGCCGTGTAAACGTGGCCCGGCGGATGAAGCAGCTGAAGCCACGTAAGAGATGGAGAATGTCGCACAGTAGAGTTTGCCTCCTGATTTTGTGCGAGAGGAGTTTTCTCTCCTTCTCCTGAGGAGGAGCTTGCAATTGGGTGCCGGTACTTTTTCATTACTTAGCTACCTGTCAGACCTGCCTTGTAGCTGCGTTATGATGGTGTCCCACGTGGCGCCCTGCTCTGCTCCGGCCCTGTCCGTGGGCCGCCCACCAGTTCCCAACTCCTGCGCCTCATCCTTCTCTGGTTGCGGATTTGCTGAAGAATACGCTGCGAGAACCCGGAGAATCGGAGGCAGCGCCACTGGTTACATTCAACAACGTTCAATTCTTAACTCTTCTAACAATAAAACGTCGATCGCAACACAGGGGCGATCCAGCAAGGAAAAACCCGTTTTGTTCCCTTCTCCTGTCTGGTTTGATCCCGATTTTCATTATAATGGACGTAAAACAGCGTGGCCAGTTCTGCTTTCAGTTAGTAGCAAACAAAAGCGAATAGTGAGAAACGGAAGAAAAGATCGACTCGGACGAATTAATTGGTTATAGTCCAGCAGCTGCTCCCGATACCCGGTCCTGCTGGAAGGGGGACTGAGTTGTTTGGGAATATGTTTTGTGTACCAGACTAATTGGGGGGAGAGAAAGGGACTGTGGAAATTGGCGGATGAAAGGGCATGTCATACATGGTAATGAGGAAGACGTCTTGAAGGTAATGCAGAAGAGCAAACAAAGCAGCTAATCAGATGCTCCACTAAGAGGCCTTAAGTGCGGCAGACAGGTCAGTGGAAAAAGCAGACGTGTAGAGCCTCAGCTCCGGGGTTTCGGTCAATAATTGTACTCTAAAAGGCCGAGTGGAGCTGGGAGGACCGCGGCAGGGATGATGGCTCTGGCTGTGTTTGCTAGCCAGTGGCGCGTGAGAAGAGCTGCCGTTCATGCTCATGAGACATTATTTGTCTCGGTGCCTGGCCGGCAGACCGGATAAATGCGGTATGGATGTGCTCTCGAGATATCCTTAACCGTTGTTGGAGGGAGCGGTTGGGGGGCTGGGGGTCAGATTTCTGACAGCAATGTTTGTACCACCATCTCCTGCGCTGAATCGAGCTTTGGATAAGGGAAGGGATGAGCGTAGGATGATGTTTTGGACCAGGTGTTTCAAACAAGATCGTACACGATACACGAAACCCTGCGCCTAACATAAAAACGTGTGAAACGCACAAAAAAATGTTGCTCAGTTGCTACAAGATAATGTGATTCATACTCAGTAAGTTGATGGGAAATGAATATTAGAACAACGGGTGGGATTGTGGCTCCCATCAAGCTTTGCTACTGATAGTTAACAGGTCCAACCGTGGTAAGGAGTCTCGGACTGGATCTGTACCGCTCTACGTGGCAGTTGGCTGACGTGGACGGAACGTGTAGGATCTCCAGGATCAATAGCACAATTTAATTCGGTGACCCTAAACTACACACTCCCACCCTGACCCTAAACTACACACACCCACCCTGACCCTGAACTACACACACCCACCCTGACCCTAGACTATACACACTCCCACCCTGACCCTAAACTACACACACCCACCCTCACCCTAAACTACACACACCCACCCTCACCCTGAACTACACACACCCACCCTCACCCTAAACTACACACACCCACCCTGACCCTAGACTATACACACCCACCCTGACCCTGAACTACACACACCCACCCTGACCCTGAACTATACACACTTCCACCCTCACCCTAAACTACACACACCCACCCTGACCCTGAACTACACACACCCACCCTGACCCTAAACTACACACACCCACCCTGACCCTGAACTACACACACCCACCCTGACCCTAAACTATACACACCTACCCTGACCCTAAACTATACACACCTACCCTGACCCTAAACTACACACACTTCCACCCTGACCCTAAACTACACACACCCACCCTGACCCTGAACTACACACACCCACCCTGACCCTAGACTATACACACTTCCACCCTGACCCTAAACTACACACACCCACCCTCACCCTGAACTACACACACCCACCCTCACCCTGAACTACACACACCCACCCTCACCCTGAACTATACACTCTTCCACCCTCACCCTAAACTACACACACCCACCCTGACCCTAAACTACACACACCCACCCTGACCCTGAACTACACACACCCACCCTGACCCTAAACTACAGTTTAATCTCTTTGTTAACTTGCTGTCTGTCGACGATTCTTCGCTGTCCTGTTAAACGTGAACCATCACATGAACTGAATTTCGTGGCACGTTACGCAGGGGCATTTCCCTCAGTTGGAAAGTACGCCTTACGGACACCCCGATATTTGATACGCAAATACTCCATTGGATACTATTACCGTTTTTTTCCCATTAATAGCTGGAAAGTTTTCAAGCTAGTGGCAAAACACAGATTGCATTTAGGTTAGTTTTTGCCAAAAAAAGTGTCTTGCATCAAGCTTGCAGTAAAGTCATTCAGCAGTGTTCAAAAAGTGACAAAATGCAAGAGGGCACTGTACTAAATACTGGAGCACTTTGAGCACTTTTTTACCTTCCACAAGCCTTATGCATTATTCATTGCCAGTAGGACCTGATGTGTCCAAAAAAGAAAATAGATGGGGTTCTTTAAATATATCCTTCCCTCTTATTCTCATTGAATAAAAACATCAAAACAGGGACTGTGTGTGTTATATTTTCTTCATCTTTCGCCTTGTTACTGGCATCGATACGGCCGGATATTCACAGTCCGTAAGCAACGTTCTGTTTTCTTCTGAGTGGAGATGTGCCCCGTCCCTTTCTTCTGTACCCCTTTGTCTTCCGTCATTGTGAACTTTACCATATTGTCTACCGCCGTTCACGGCGTCCTTCACTTTTACCTTTGTCCGACGTGGCTCACGGCGCAGTGGCAGGGCAGGTAAAAAAGGATCGATCATGTGACACGAGTCTTAGATAAAGTACAAGACTTGAGGTCATCAGTCTGTTAACAAAATCGAAAGTATTAACAGCGTGAAAATGAACAGAATGAAACGGTTAAGGGGGGCACGTGAAGACCGACATTAGGTAGACGCTTTAGCTGTCGCACCGAACGGTGACAAATGTGTCGGACAACTTTGTCCCTTAAATGAAGCAATAATTTCAAAGCTGCCGTATGTTTGCTACTGGTGGAGATTGTGCTGTGGAAGGGAAGAAGGGATGAGAAACTGGGCGTGATAAGTAGTGAGCTGTAGGTCAGGACCAGAATCTTACACTGGATCCTAGCAGCACTGCGAAGCCAGTGGTGAGACGATAGCATAGGAGTAGTGTAGTGTAGAGTAATGGAGCGTAGGAGTGTAGGGTGTAGCAAGGAACAGAAGACGGCCTTCTGAACAAACTGGCACAGAGGTACGACAAATACTGGCAACCCTGCCCTGGTGATATTGCAGCAGTGAAAGTCAACGGATCCACTGGATGTTGTCCCCAGTCAGTTTGAACGCATCAGAAAACTTCTGGGCCTTTTGAAGGCCGCATCATCAATGCTTGGACAAGCACCCGACCAGAAGTTCTCTGAGTGGGAGCAACTCCTGCAGCTGCGCTTTGATCATAAAGGGCATCGAACACATCCGGGGAAATGGTCTCAGCTTAGGCCTGTGTCACTCTCAACATGGCTGCTTAATGTGTGCCCTGTGACAGGTCAAACTTCATAACCGCTGAAGATATCGGAAGATGGGCAGCACCGTTGACGTTCTTTGTGAGATGTCTAACGTGTTAGAGTGGTCACATGACCCCCTTTCCATTTGGAATTGTTGAATTGAATTCAAGATGGCAGGGTGTTCACACACACTTCACACACACCCACTGGTCTACTGCAACATGGTATTGGTCATCAGTCCAACATTAGGCATCTTAGAAACATTTGGGTGGTTGTAGAGTTTTGACTCTCCCTGTAAATAAATAAAATTGGAATATCAGTATCTTTTAAGACACACAAGTCAGGTGCTGGTGACACGAGGTAGAAGTGTTATGTCAACCTTGCTGGTAATATTCTCTCTGTGGACTTAAAATATTCTCCGGTTTGTCAGATTTGACTATTGGAAGTTATTACTACTACGGAGGGGTAACGTTGCAGCTTAGACCTCCAACGCAGCAGTCAGAAATTCAGTTCTTAGCTGCAGGAAGACATTATGTACGTAGTCTGAAGGGAGACAACCATCAAAACCAGTCTAGTACCTGCGGATGGCTGAGATGTCGGAGGAATGGGTTTGAACAATTTGCTTTAATTTTCGTCTCTTTGGATGTACTTTTGCCATCTACTTCAAATGACAGAAACACATACTTTCCTGCTGGACTTTGAACCCAGTTAAATTGGCCACCTGCAAAAGAATAAAAAGATTAAAGGAATGTCAGCCCACCGATATCAAGATGACTTGGTGCTGCACATGAGAGAAATAGTTGAAGCCCATGCATGAGGATGGACGTTCTGTTCTGAAGAAAACATCCTCCACTGAGAAACACCTCAAACTCCCAATGCATGAATCTTTTAATATCCTGCTTAAATGTCATTCATCTGAGGTGGATCTTCAAATAATTTGCACGGCCGCAGCGTTTGTCCTTTTTTTTTTTTTTTTTTTTTTTCTAGGACACTTTAATGATGATAAATTTGAGGAATTTTTCTTTCAAAATTGTTGTTTTTTTTATGAATAAAAACAGTTTTCTGTTACAGCGACTACTAGTAATTTGAGCATCTATAAGTAATGTCAATCGTAAATATCTCACCATCTTGCCATAAGTCACAAAATGCACAACTAACTGCAGGGGTGGTGCCAGAAAGTGGGGTCTGCAATAGGGCAGTTTGCAGAGTAGATATTTTAGTGAGTTTTCATGCACTCATTTTGCAGAGGAAGTAACAATAAATCTGATAAATATTATTTATTTATTGCTCTCAGGTTGTCTTATTTAAGTATAGTTGCGAATTGCGTAAAACAGGGACGGTTGTTCTCTCCACTAGCAGAAATATAAATGTGTTTGGAGTCCATTTCTCTGACATGTTTTTATCCTTATGTAATGGCTGCACAAATGATTTACTTTATTACGAGGCCTTAATATTTTCCTCGTTCCACCTTCTTGCAAATAATAGCGCCGTTATTGACTATTTTCCAGCTTTGCTAGATGCCTCCAGTAAAACAGGCAACAAAGTGCTGCGTCATTGTTCCATCTGCACATTTTGTTGTTTCATCCTAACTGCAGTTAACCACCATTTTTCACCGTTGGGTTCGTTGACACCCACAGGTATGGATGTGAGCTGCGGGCGCTGACACGGCACCTGGTGGTTTAATTTAAAGGTCACCCGGAAGAGCGACCTTTACCGTGGGAAAAAGCCGGGCCGGCCCGAGACGGGGGCCGTGTGATCGCAAGCGGTCGTCCCAGCCACGTCTGGCTGACAGGAGAGGGATGAGGACAGTTGCCGAAAAGATAACTGACAGTCAAAGTCGGAGCCAACGGCACAGAAACGATGGGGTCGGAGGGGCCAGACCTTTTAGTTCCCAATGCGGTGGGAACCGTTACCGGGCATCGGCAGCGACGCCCCGATACGAATCGGGCGACATAAGTGTGCGAGTTATTGCTACGATTCGGCTCCCTAAAGAGCGCAGTTCTACAGCGTGCTACATCTTATGTAAGCTGAAGTTAAAAAATGATTCGCTGTTGTTAAACCGTGTAATAACATTACCTTTTGTTGAGGGAGATTAGAGAAAATGGAATAAGCAGACGATTGAAACGCCAGTCCAGGTACGAGGACTGTGAACAGCTCGCTGGCTCCTAAATGGCCGGAATCATAGTTATTTTTAATAAAACCATTTGCCGGCGAATAAAGCTTAGGCGCGTAATGGCTGCGGAACGTGTAGCGGTGTCGTCGTGTGGAAAAACAGTTGGAAGGCAGGAGCTGTGGGGCGGGAGGAGGAGACGCGTGCAGGTTAAGGGTCAGGGAAAGATCTCAGAATATTACAGAGGGGTACAAACGGAAATACTATCGAAGCAGTAATCCAGCACTGAACGGGAACTTTACGTGCCTCCAAACACGGCACGCAAATATAATAAAGCAAGATAGGCCGAGGTTTAAGAGAGCAAATAAACAGTGAACTTTTCCTGCGGTCGCGAGATGCCTTTCGACTATCCCGCGAGCACGCGATGCCGGAGCCGCGCAGCTATATTAAATCTCCTCTTTGTTGCCAAGCGGAGACACACGCGGATGCCCTCAAGTCAGCCTCCTTGACAACTGCATAGGGACGGCAGCGGATTATGCAAGGCGGCGTTTCACGGTCTGGCGGAGAACCACTTTTTCTGGGCTACTTTAAGATATTACTCAATCATTTATTGCCGGAGTCCGAGGAGCAGAAGCGCTGCTCCGAGCCGCCCGGAACCGGACGTTTTTACAAGCCGTTTGTCAACAAAGCACTTTGGCAACACAGCGACGGACTGTTGCTACAGTAGCTGTAATTAATTTTCCCGTTAATTATTAAATTATCCGGCAGCGGGGGTCTCCCGGCCTCACGTCGTGGCCTCGCAGCACTCGCAGCTCCGCGGTTCAATCCCCACCGTGGAATTTGCGTGTAATTTAGTTATGTCAGAGTTCTTGATGTCATTATTTTCTCAACTCCCTTCATGTGCAAAAGAGGGAAAGACGAATAAATTGATATATTTCGGCACAGATGGATAAAAACGCAGATACGTTTACTTGATCCGTTTTGTTTTTTTTAACACTCCGACAAGTTGAAGGTACCGCGAGAAGGGACGGTTAGAAGGATTGCAGGAATGTGAAACGGAAGCCTGCCACTTTATTGTAAAAGATGTGTACAGGTGTAGCTAACAAGCACCAGGGGCTGATACGTGATACCGCGTGTTTTCTTCTCTGGGTTGCTTGAGCTTCACGAAAGTGGTCTCGGCCCTTAGCTTCTCCTTTTCCGTAATAAAGCACGAGCACCCGTTTTCCACGCGGGGACATTTTGGGAAGATGTACTGAACTCGCACACCACCCGTAGGCTGCGCGCAAACTGCCTGAGCTTCGACGCTGCGACACTTTTTTCTATTTGGGAATAAAGCGAGTGGAGTCCATCAGAAGTGCAGAACTACCGAGCTGTGATTTAGCAGGAACTACTTATTCAGCTGGAGAAGCAGAGCACTGTATTTGCGACGTGAAATTAAATATCCGGCCGTGTGATGAAAAGAACGTTTCACACTTTGTCCTGTGCCAGAAGTTCAAAGGCTGGAAGATGTGAGAAAGATAACAGGGCACAAGCACACGTGCGGCTGTAGAACTTACCTGGGACTGACGGAGAAGAAAGCAAAAGCAGATCAGAGGAAGAAAGTTCAAAATGATGAAACTTGGAGAAATGTGCCGCAAACAGCGCGTGACGGATGGCCTGAAGCCCGAAGACCAAAACCATATGTTTGTATATGAGGTCAGTTGAACTTTGTTAAATGGAAAAAAAAAAGAGTTGTTGCTCAAAGGAGAAAAAAAATATTCTAATTGGACTGAAAAAAGAGACACTGAATAAATAACAGACGGCAGGACAAGTGTTACGGGGTAATTGGACACTGTGTGTGTGTGTGTGTGTGTGTGTGTGTGTGGCAGTCTTGCAATGGACTTCTGTCCCATCCAGGGTGTAGTTTCATAGCCTGATGCCCAGTTATTCCAAGAGAGGCTCCAGGTTGCCGTGACCCTCACGAGGAGAAAGTGTTTCATGACAATGGATGGGTGAACAAATGACTCTTCTGTTCGAATATAGAGCTGCAGAGAAGATGGCCGTCACTGGTCTGAAATATGAATCCTTCGTGTTAAACCCAGTCGGTTTCCTTTTGCTTTACTCCGGAGAGGGTCACGGTGGTGGAAGTTGGAACAGGCAAGCCCAGATCTTCCCGTCCCCAGTAAGAGCTCCAGCCAGGCGCTGGCATTCTCTGATCGGCTAAGCAGTGTAATGTCTCCAATGTATCGTAGGTCTTCCCCGGGGCCTGAACCCAGTGGGACGTGCCCAGTATAACTCCAGCCGGCAGGCAACTCTGGGTGTTTTCACAACATGCTTGAACTGACTCTCCCAGACCACTGAACATCAGTGTCCTCCTTTCCTGTCTCAAAGAGCTTGCCCAGCGATCCTGCGGTGAAGCCTCCTTGCAGTCACTTGTATCCTCCATCCTCCTTGACCGTAGGTGAGAATGAGCAACAAACGGAGCTGTTTGTACAAAGACACGGCTTGCTCTACAGATTGGTACAGCACCTATAAAACTGCCGATGCTGTGCCAGTCTGGCTTTCAATCCTCCGTTCCCTCTTTCCCTCGTTTCTTCAATAGGGGTAGCTGTCCTCCTCTTTTCCGGGAGAAGATCACGGCCTCAGACTTGGAGATGTCGATTTTTATCCTGTTAGCTTCACACTTGCAAGCAAACCACTTCCATTTATATCGACCTCCACTGTCAAACAAGGCCAGAAGAATGTGCAAGTCGCCTTCAAACATCAGAGGTGCCACCCTTAGTCCATGTATTGGTGATCAGGCGACAGCTCCGCCTTTACTTCGTTCAACTGTCCAGAACGTACAACCTCAAGTCTGACGCTACTACCATACTTAGTCTTTGGTCATCGTCTTTTGGCCTAAGATGCATAGGTGCCAGGTACAAATATGAGCTTCTCTCTTTGGGTTCAAATGTGGGACCTCCGAGTTCAGATGTGGCAAGCCATCGTTCCTCTGAACGCCCCATCAGCAAGACACTTTAGGACCTTATTCTGGGAAGAAGTTAAGAGGACTCCCACTATCTCCTAAGGTAGAGGTCCCAAGCGCAAAGTTGAATGTCAGATATTCATAGTTTTGTTGGCTAAGCTGTAGGCTAACTGTTAGCATACTTACTATTGGCAGAATGCTCTCTGAAAAAGGAAGAATTCTCAAGACATGAAGGTTGCAGTTTGACCCCCTTTATTTGTTCCTTCTGTAGTTCCACTGTCTAAATTACCCTCATTTGCTCCAGATGGTATAAATAGGTAAAATAATGGAAGTTGATAGAAGTGTCAGCTGTGCAGCAGTCATTTCTTTCTTAGGAAAAAAAAAGGAACTTCATGGTTGGAAATAACTGCTAATTTTGTGGATGAGATTCCTCGCATGTCTCACAACAGAGATTCTGGTTTACAAGGCCTGTTTTTTCCCTTCCTCTTAGATGGCTACACCACGGATGACATTGAATTCTACTGGCGAGGTGGTGACCACGCTGTGACAGGGGTGGAGAGGATAGAACTGCCACAGTTCTCCATCGTCGACTACAAGCTTATCTCCAAAAACGTGGTCTTCTCAACCGGTAACTGCATTACATATGAGCTGAAGTAGGACATTTACTCTGCTTGTAAGCAGATCCTGAAACAAGTGAATTCGCAGTCGCTTCTGGAGCACGTTTGCAGACACGCTTGGAAGAGCAACTGTCCTCATAATTTGTCATGTATGAAATTCCAGATTTGTGACACTTGTTCTAACATCAGTGACCAATTCGTGGTAAAACACTTAAGAAGTAAGTACCGGCTTTGCTTAAGCTACAAGACGTGCAAGTACGGACACAATTGCAGTGCTGCCCTGAAAAGTTTGAATAGATGTCACTGCCCCCCCCCCCCCCCCCCCCCCCCCCCCACCACCCTGCTGCAATCCCCATGCAGACTCCCAAANATGTCCCTGCCCCCCCCCCCCCCCCGAGTGGAAGCAACCACATGGTTATAATGCTGGTTTGATCAAGTAGCCTCTCAACCGCTGGTCACGTGGAGAAGTGCCACTTTAGGACGAGGTTCCAGAGGCAGGAGAAGCATAAACCCTCGCCGGTTGTTGTTCGTCGTCTGCAAAGCGAGGCTCGCTCGTGAATCATTGAACAGTGTTGTTTCGTCGCACCATTTATTGATGAACCGCTTTTCACGCTCATGAATTTGTTACGCGAGCATCCAGGGAGAGGGTTGTTAGGCGAGTACTTTCTCGATAAATAATTGTTGGAAGAACACGTCAAGCTGCTGGAGCGAGGCAGTTCGGCATCGGCGTCCGCCGTGGAAACGATAACCGCTTTAAATCTCGACTCTTTAAAAAGCATTCAAATCGAGAAAAGGAAAAAAGGCTGTACTGCGTGTGCGACGGTTAATGGTGAAGAAACGCATTTTGTCGGACGGGAACTGCAGCCTGTGACCCGCAGTGATTAAATACGGTTTATCCTGAAGTTAGAGGCAGAAAGAAGGGAAGACAGTAAACAAGCTGAATGAAACAAACCGTGTCGTGTCCAAGTGCTTTATCGCACTGCATTTGTTTAAAGGCCAAACCTACCCACATAAACAATGGAAATGATTTCTTTACAAACGCTTTGGAATAAAACTATCAACACGAAAACAAAATCATTAAGTACAGTAGAAAAATGATATCGCTGCACTGTTAGAAACCAGCACTACGCTTTGGAGTTTTGCCTCCACACAGAAAGCGTCGGTGGCTTGAGGTTGAGCGCCTGGAGGCTGAGGATAGTTCCAGAATGATTAGCGTTACCCAGCGGCAAAAGGACGGGAGGGAGAGAACACACGAGCTTAGTGACGCAAGCTGTGTTTTAATTGCGATCGTGACGCAGTTCGGCAACACGGCGCACGCGTCCGGGGCGTTTCGGGTGGCGTAATTACCGTGACAACGTCACAGGTTGTGGCGCCAAAGCACAGTGGTAAGAATGGGGTTGTGAACACAGAAATCTGAAACCATGGAAACGGAACTGTGGCAGCAGAAAAAAAAAGTGGGGGTGGACGTTGTTCTGCTTGAATAAAGAAACGGGTCCAGAAGGGGGTCGCACTGCAAAGCATAAACAAAGACACGTAACCATACGGTACAGTTGGGGAAAAAAATATAATAATTAAAAGCAACTATGTGGAGATATGTCTGCATTGGTGAAAAGGTGTGTACGAAGAACCAGGCTTCCCTTTGCAAAAGACGCTTGTGTTGTAAACACAGAAACCTGCCGCACGGTTCTGGTTTAGTGTTTACCTCCCCGCTCAATGTACATGAGCACTGAGGAGGACATGTTGCTCAAGCACATCTGCACGGTAAAAATTAAAACACTTTGTCGCCTTAAGCCTGTGTTTGCTCCCCCATTTGATTATCCTTAAGTTACAAAGATCAGCAGGAGCAGCTGCCACGTTCCGGTTCTTTGACGCCTCCGGATAATAACCTGTCCCTGCTGAAGCTGGGCAGGGATTGTGGGTGATGACTCTCCTGGCACGAGAGAGATCTCTCAGCGTGTAGTCGTTTTCACTCTCGTGGTGAATTAAAATTGGAATAAACTAAACAGTCATAATACAGACGAGAATCACATAAACAATTAGTTCACTTTCCCTGCCCCACTTACCCTGGTGAGGATCGCGGTGGGAGGAGACTGAGAAGGGAAACCCAAACCCCTCACGTTCCTGGCAATGGTCTTCAGCTCCTCCTGGAGGATCCCCAAGCATTCCCAGGCCAGCTGAGAGATATAATCCCTCCAACGTGTTCTGGGTCTGCCCCGGGTTCTCCTCTCTCTGATGGAGTCGGTCAGGGCGCACCCTCACGAACATGCCAAGCCACCTCAACTGGCTCCTCTGAATCCAGAGGAGCAGCAGGTCTACTAGGGCTCTAAACCCCGTCACAAATGATCAACTCGGCTACTTGAATCCGCAATCTTGTTCCTTTGGCCATTTCCCACAGCTCATGACCTTATGGGGAGGATGGGAACGATGGAACATCACCTTGCGTGGTGTAGAACCTCAGAGCTATGTCATCTGGATCCTAGACCTCCTGGTATGGTCTCCCTTGGCAAACAGATTTGGGGGAAAGGCTAGACAAAAAAAACAGTCCACGTTGACCCCCATGAATACACAAAAGGAAGAGTGTACCCTGCCTGGGGGTGGTGTTTGTCAGCAAGTACCTGGTGGCCAGAAAACCCACACAGCTCTGTTGGGCTTAGCCTGCAACGGCAATGTGCAGTCATCTTTTGGACTCACTTCCTGCAAAGCAAAGGGTGGGGGTCAGTTGCCAAGCCAGTCAAGGGGAGAACATGAGGGGTTTGGACCATTAAAAATTAGTTTAGACTAAAACTAATGTAGAACCACTGTACAGTAGCCAGTGCAGCCATGTTTACCTCATATCCTCCTCCCCTGACCTTCATCAGCAGTATAATGTAATCTCCCGAGAGTTTTTTTAAAAATATTTTACAAACACAGCTGCTGTAAACATGAAAAAGGCCAAAGGAGAACGTGAGCCTATATGAAATGTTGAAGTCACAGCTTGAGCAAAGTGATCTCTCTCATAGGAGTGTGGAAAAGGAAAAAAGTGGCCTAAGTACCCCCCCCGAGTGCAAATGCCAGCACAGTGTACATTAACAATGGGACCTTCATGGCTAGCACAGCACTGCTGAAGGTAACTTGAGTAAAGGTATCTCAAAGGTAAAAGAAGTCTTGAGGAAGAGCAACCCAAGCCTGTGAGCCATGTCTTTTTTACGTTTAATTTTTATTAGCGGATGCCAGGAATGTCCATACCCTTCCACCCCACCTCCACTTCCACAGGGTCCTATCCTCGACTTTCCCTGAGCTTCAAACTGAAAAGGAACATCGGCTACTTCATCCTGCAGACCTATATGCCCTCCATCCTGATTACCATCCTGTCCTGGGTCTCCTTCTGGATAAACTATGATGCCTCTGCTGCCAGGGTGGCCTTAGGTAAGAGCTTGTCGTGTAAGTGGTCATCTGACCCACTCGCTTTCCTAAAAAGGAAAATAAACGTTATGTCAAGGTGGTGGTCAGTCCGTCTACTTTCTGCAGTTCGGCAGCTGGCAGGAAAACGCTGTGACAGCATTACTTGGGTCATTAATAATTTTACTTTAAATCTTATTAGGGGTGGCGTCAACTCAATGTAAACATTTGGATGGTTTTCAAGGTAAAGGAGGGTGCGGGAGTGGTTTTCTGTCATCGTCGTCTTCTCTGTGTGGACTGGGGGAGGAAGCTCCTGCCTCACGTAGAATATAGAACTCCATCTAGACTGCAGCATCAGTGTAACCCAACAGGTCTACTGCAGTTTCCTTCACAAGGTCAAATAAATGTCCTTTATTTGTTGGTTTGTTTAACGTTATGCTAACACCGAATAAGAGGCATGCTTTGACACTGCAAATACTGCAAGAACAAAAGCAGGAACCGTGTGAACAACAGAATAGTCACAAACTAAGCCTGTCAGATAAGCAGATGCTTTCTTATACGGCACCAGTGTGTGTAGAAGCCTCTCCACCCCCCTCCCCGCATTAGAGAGCTTGTATACATCTTGCTCACACACTGCACTGATGTGTCACTGAAATTGATAGCCTTCTAAGAGCCATGGTCATTTTCATCTTCCCTTCCCAATAAAGCACATCCTTAACACTAAAAGAATGTGTTCTTAAGTAAATGTAAAACTGTTTCCTGTATATTAGTAATTTTAATATAAAATAGCATTTAATTTTGTAAAGCATTCAAAAGTCTTTAAAAAAAAAAAAAAAAGTCCTTCCTACCCTGAAGCTCACCAACCTTCAGGCCTCCTTTACCTACAAGAGACTCCTGCTTATTACGGCCTGTGACCATTTATCGCTCATCTAATAAGGAAGCAGGTGTGAAACATTTAACCAATAAAGCTGGAGACAAATCAATTTTCTCAAATGAGCCCACGCTCAACCGGCGTTAAGTAAAACTGACAGCTGGCTTGCACATATTGCAGAGGTACTAAAATAATCCCATTCAAAAGCGATGTATGTAGCAATAAATAGCAGTGATGAAATTTAAAACTTGCTATGTGCCATTATGTGCAGTAACTAGGACACAGAAATCCCTTCCTGCTAAACGTCTGGATAAATCTTCAGAAGTTACTCACTACTTTTTTCATCCCCAACAAAAATCGAGGGGAAAAAATATTAATTCTAGTGTAAGTTTATAAGGTTACACCCAGACGCATGTAGGCACACGCTGTGGCAGTCAGAATATGTTCATATATTAAAATGACTTTTTTTTCCCCTATAAACTGTTAGCATTTGTAATAAGAAGGAAAATGGACACCGTGTTGTCTAGTTAAAGGCTAAAAGGGTGTAAGATTTAGCTCATTGCAACTGGGCATAACACCAAAAATTCAGTCTCCCCGAGTGCCCCTTTCAACATCCCGTAAAGGCAGCGATGTGTTATAAGAGTAACGCCATAGTGATAACAACGTGATGATCTAACATTCACGCAAGGCAACCTAAGTGTTTGGTTACGGGGTTTTAAGGGCCGATTTCTGTGTGTCGTGAACCTGACGTTTGAGGTTCTCTTCTCACATTGCACACTGGGTCCCAAAGCACTGCGCCGCATTACCGTCTGTCGGTTCTGCGTAATATCTGGTTCCAGACTATATTCTGCGAGCCAGTGTGTCACGGGACTGAAGACATAAAACTGTCTTTATTGACTCGTGACGATACGTTTCCAGGGATCACCACGGTGCTCACCATGACCACCATCAACACTCACCTGCGGGAGACCCTTCCCAAGATCCCCTACGTGAAAGCCATAGATGTATACCTGATGGGCTGCTTCGTCTTTGTCTTCCTGGCCCTCCTGGAGTACGCTTTGGTCAATTACATCTTCTTTGGCCGGGGTCCGCAGCGCCAGAAGAAGGCGGCCGAGAAGGCTGCCACTGCCAACAACGAGAAGATGAGAATGGATGCCAATAAGGTACACGTTATATACATAATACGTAGAATGAAGCAGTCGCCATATTGCAGCGCAGTAGCATTTGCTTCGATAGCGTTAACCTTCTCCATAGCTCCTTAAATTATTAGCTGATAATGTGCTGCTAACATTGTGTCAGTATACCTGTCGTATTGTTGTGTAAGTAACATTATTATAAAACATGTTGCACAGAATCACCTCTCCGTAGCTTTTAGCCTGTGTGGGTCCTGTCCTAGATGACAGGTTAAGTGCTCAGCAGGGTTATTTATTTCTTGCTATTGTTACGATCTGCAGTAAATACACTGTTCCTGTCCAGTTTGTTGCCATGTCACCCTGATCCCACTGTCTGACTTGTGATTCTTTGCCACTGTCTAGGTACATTGAGGGATTGCGGTTGCAGGTCTGCGTAAAGTCAAGGGAAAGTGATACTTAAAGCGGTCAACTTTTTTTTTTTAAATTTTAAAAAGTGAATTTAATGAGTAAAACTGTACCCCCCCCAGACTCTGATATCCATATAAAGAAACAACCAAGAATAGCAGGTTTTTCCTCACTTCTTAAAATAGAAGATTGAATTGATTTTTTTTTCCTTCGCACACTGCCAGTGTGACAAAATCTAATGTGAATATTTTAACAAATGTGGGTTTTGAAGTTGAAAAAAGAAAGTACAGAAAGCGTCTGCCGCGGAAGTTCGCGTCAAGGTCGTAAGGAACGATATGTTGCAAGGTCACGGCGTGGCCTTATTCCAACAGCACAGAGGTGTTTTTAGCTAAAATTCCACTTGCGTTTCTACCTTTAGATGTTTACGGTTAATCAGTTTGTGACATTTTTTACACATTACCAGCCTTTCTTTCATACGATGAAGGATAAAGGAGTGCCACATTAAAAACAAGTAATGCATTAATCTTTAAAACTAAATGGGAAAACAATACTTCAGATAATAAAGTAAAAAGCAAAATAAAAAAACAATACAGGAAATAAACAGTGTATCAATAAACTATAAGTACATACATTTAAAAATAGATGCATTTATATATAAATTATTTTTTTTTCCCAGGACTTTCACACAGCAAAATTTTTATGCAAATGAAAAATGTCTTTTCAAATCAGCTCTTTGTTTTTCATGTTGCATATTTATATTGCTTCTCCAATCGCTTCTGTTTTACTGGTTTCTTTGCGTGTTGGTTTATGTTTACCGCGTGTTGTCACTGACGTGATGTCATTCTGCTCAGTCCCACGGAGGTGAGTCTTGCTTTCTGACCAATGAGATAAAAAAAGAGTTAGCAACCAGTGAAAATGTGATTTACTCTCACAAGCACGTGGAAAACGTAAACCAGTAAGCAAAGTACTAGTCTGGCAGGTAAAATAAAGGAGCGGTCAGAAAAACAATACAAATAACAAAGTGCAAATTCCACAACAGAGTTTTAATTTGTTTTTTGCACAAAGCGCTGATTCAAAAAGGATGTTGTAACTTGCATATAAATGTATTTATTTTTACATGGATTTACAGTTTATCAATACACTTATTGATAATTTTCTGTTGCGTTACTGTTTTTTAAATGTAATTTATTATTTGACGTATTTTATTTCCCATTCTAGATTTCCTTTGAATGATTAATGTATTACTTTCACGGCATTCCTCGTCCCTCATAACACACTGCTAGCAGTGTATATAAATGAAAAAACTGCGCATTGCAAATATTAAAATTTGGTCAGATTTAGGATTAGACAGGATAGCGCGAGCGTTTTAGTTTGTATTGTTTGTCTTTAAGAGCATGTAGGGCAAAGAGTACAGAGTAGAATGCCTTGATGTTCCAAAAAAGACTTGGTCCAAAAAAAAAAAAAAAAAACACAAAACTTGGTACAGCAGAGAAGGACCTTGGCCCAGTTAGTCCAGCAAGAATCAGAAAACACCGATGTTTAGAAATCCTGCCTTTTTCCCAAGGTGAGAGGTCAGCCTGAACAAAAGAGCTGAGGGAAATCAGGAATTCTGCTGTGTCACTCGAACCTCAGAATGCTGGTATTCCCTGAAACCCCCTACGTTTGTAGTGTTTTGTGAGAATTTCAACATTACCCTTGCTGGTTATAGCTAAATCAGTCTATCTTGCAGTACATCTCCCTTTAACCCAAGTGATGATTTTGTATGCTTGCAGTGGTTGGTGGGAAATGTAGTTCAGAGAGATGATGCTCTCTATGCCAGAATGAAACAGAGGGATATTGACGCTCATGACTCGATGTGGGAACCGATCTTTGTGGAGGATGCAGCGATAGGACTAGGGGAGCAAAAGAATAAGGTACTGGAATAACAGCCGCAAACAGACAATTTGCGTTGCGCTAAAGCCTCACAAATGCCCAACAGCAACAAATTCTGCAGTGTTTTCAGTTTTTTTTTCCTTTTATAAAACTTGAGATTCCATGACCATCACCACTACTGTGTTCCTGTTTGTTTGAATTCCACGTCAGACTCTTGCCATGTACTTAGATGCAGTATGACAGGATAGTGTTTCACAAACTGCGATCATTTATTGCAACGTCTGCATTTTCTGCAATCTAACGTGCAAACACTTTTGTACGAGGATTGTTTTTAAACTCTGTCCACCTTACGAATGGAATGGATAATCTTTCCCAAACAACAGTCAATATACTTACAAAGTAAGGACTCGAGAAACACAGCCAAGAGTAGCGAGGAAAGAAAATAGGATTAAAATGAGGTTATGCTGCAGCTGAAAGACATGAGAGCGTTTCTTTTAGCTGAACAGGTTCCACAGCTGATGTAGCTACACGACAGACGTGTTTATTGATACTGTTCCCTCGTAGAACTACATGATCGATTAGAAGACACACTATTCATTTAATAACTATTAATGCAGACTAAGTACATATATTTAAGTCCAAAACCTGAAGTAACTGTTACGTGACCACCCCCACCCTCCCATTAGAAGAAGTCATATCACCACTGTTAGTTACCAGTTCACACGTCCTGTTCAGATGTTTAGTTTTTGTTTACGATTTACTGTTTGTTGTTGTATATGTTTAGTCTGGACACTGTATATGTGAGTGGAATTTGACGGCCACGATGCCAAGCATGACTTAGCCTGTCAGATTGCAAGGTTTGTTTCGATCTCTCTATACACTGCAGGCATTAAGTACATCTTGTGTTTTAACCCATTCAGCAAAACAAATGATTTTACCGTTGCATTGTAGATTAGTATGAAATATGTTTCCTTTCGATTTTATTTTCCTAACCTTCATTTGTCATTATTCTCTTGTGGTGCTGAATAAGCTAACATGCCTCACTAAAACTGCTCTAAAATGTACAGCAAAGAATGAAGTAGCCTGAATAAACTGCGGTATCCCAAACATTTAATTATAGATGGATCCACATGAAAACATCCTCCTGAGTCCTCTGGAAATCAAGAATGACATGGGGATGGGTCCGTCGGAGCTGACCCTGGGTCTGGGTGACCCGCGGAGCACCATGTTGGCCTACGACAGCTCCACGCTGCAGTACCGCAAGGCCGGCCTGGCGCGGCCCAACTTCGGACGCAATGCGCTGGAGCGCCACGTGGCTCAGAAGAAGAGCCGGCTACGGAGGCGCGCCTCACAACTTAAGATCACCATCCCCGACTTGACTGATGTAAACTCTATCGACAAGTGGTCAAGGATGATCTTCCCCACTGTCTTTTCCTTCTTCAACGTAGTTTACTGGCTCTACTACATCAACTAGATTTGGGGGTGGGAACGTAACTGGGGGCAAAAGCTGCTCCTTTGCCAATCAATTTTGCAACACAAGCAAGACTCTGAATTACTACTGTATATCCAAAAGAAAATCAGGATCACTTTATCTCGGAACACCTTAATTGCTGGCTATGATCTACAAAACCTTAGGAGGGAGTTGCGAAAGAGCGCATCGTGCCTGTCTGACTTCTGCTTCATAAATGCGTTGCACAGCACACTGAACATTTACAAGCTTGGTTGTATGTAATTTAATGTTTTGTTATTTCATCTGTTTCATGTTTTTTGCAGCCTTTTTCAAAAAATATTTGGTTCCAACCTTTATAGGAAAATAAACACGAGTGTAAATTAGGCCATCCTCAAAATCAGGTAAAAAAATATATATATTAAAACATGTTCAGGTTTATTTTTTTTTTAGGTGGCTTAAATTTTAATTAAGCATAATATTATGTTAATATGATATTTTAATATGAAATTAAAACAGGATATATTAGCATCTTTTTGCAAAGTTTTTACATTATCATTATCATTTAAACATTGCACAGAATTCCCAGTATCCTAAACTCTGTGTGTGTGTGTCTGTGTGTGTGTATTCACACAAATGCCGTTGCTTCTGCAAGGAGTGAGATTTCACATATACACCGAATATGCAACACTCTTTTCTTTAATCTCACGCGTATCTTAAATTATAGGTTTTTTTTTTAAGTTCCTTGCACCTATACTTGTAATCATGACACGCCCCCCCCCCCCCCCTTTTTCTCCTCTTTTTCCTTTTTTTTTT
>UFQX01000723.1:0-18998 GCA_900497675.1 Arapaima gigas | reverse complement strand
CCCCCCCCCCCCCCATTTTTCCTGCTACTTTCACTTTTTATTTTAATGAAAGATATACTGGAGTTATTCTAAACAGTTGCGTTTATTTAAAATAAGTAAATTAGATACAAAAAAGGCAAAAAAATACTGTTTACATGTTGGTTTTCTGGTAAACGAAAGCACTGATGAATTTGTAATAGGTTACCGGGTGAATCGTTTTCTTTTCCCTTCCTTGTTATGTAGGACGTACAGCCAGCAGTTAAGGAACCTTGAAATGGACATATCACTATAATATCTGGCAGAACAAGGCACACTTTTCAACCTTTCCTTCCAAAATGATCTGTAAATATATCTTGTACGTGATTGTTAAACGCTATGATATGTATCTCATTTTAAGTGAGAAACCATCCAGCAAATTTGGGTATTCACAGTCAAAATAGTGCATTTCTATTCAGTTTTCCAGGGACCTGAAGGGGACTCACTGGCGACTTCTTTTAAAATCCTTTGGTTTAGGTCTGTGACATCAGAATCTGCTCCACTATTATTATTATTATACATTCTTGAAGTTAGCTTTATACAGCTGGATTTTTACTGAGACAATTCAGGTTGTGTACCTCACTCAAGGGAATGACAGTCTCTGTGACACAAAAAGGTCACATTTTTACGATTCTCTGCTCTGAATTACTCCACTGCGTGCTAACTTTTCACAGAAAAGCCAGCTGGATAGCAACCCCCCTTTTTCCACAGCATCCATTGTTCGATTCTTATTTCTCTTTGTTCTCTGCATGCCGATACAGACAGCTGACTTACACGATTCTTAAGCCAACTCATCTAAGGCTGAAATACTTAAATGCACAAAAGCGCCCTTTGCCTCAACTGGGAATCCATCCTTGTTAATATTTTATGTTTAATTTCATACTTTATGGTGGGATATAGACTTTACTAGAATGCCACCGTCTGTTTCATGTTCATTTTCTTACCGAACATGTCCGTTTTTCACCGATCCTTTAATTTTGATATCAACAAAATTCTTGTTACAGAGTGAAAATAGGTGCTGGAGAAGAACTTACATTAACGTTCAGTATAACTCATATTAGTACTTTACGTGTGTAGTAATATTGGACTGTGGTGACCATGAAACACGGTTTTACCGTCATTTTATTCTAACAGTAAGCCTCCTTTAGTCAAAAAACATAAACAAGACTGGTAGTTAGTAAAGGAAACTGAATTTAGTTAAACGTTTTAATGTCACTTCATCAATATATTAATAAAAGTAGATCATATGAGGGTTAGAAATTTACCTTTGTGTGTGGAAGACCTTCAGACAGTCATTTGTTGCCATTGGCATGTGTACACTAGTTATATATTGGTTGCTTAGGGTTAAAACCAATAGGCCAGTGTGAACAAAAACAAAATGTTTCGACAGCTGTAATATATATTTTTTCCATGTATCCCCACCTATAGTTATGCTCGCAGCTGAAAGTCCCCTTCACATTCACACTGTTTTCATTCTACCCTATATTACCCTACAGCCCCTTGTGATTCTAAAGGGATTTAAATTTAAATTACATTTTAAACCTCCTGCACTTGAGGAAAGCGAATGAGTCGAAGAGGTAGCTTTCATGTGTCATGTTGTAAATTGCAACATTATAGGCTAAACTTTCTGGGTATGCTTTGAATTGCAAATATTAGCACAATAAATTGTTAATTAAAAAAGAAATCCGAAATACATAACATCTTTGCTTAAAGGTGTATTTGTATTTCTGTTTTTTGTTTTTTTTTTTTGGCGGGGGGGGGATTTCCTCTTCAGTTAACTACATATTGGAATACTTTTATTAACATATATGTGCAATTTAACTAAACCCAATTATTTTACAGTATTGTTTCATTTTTAAAGTTTGTGTCATATTTTCGATCATTCCCTGAGTTCCAAACGTGATCAAGGTAAAAGGCACACGATGGACATTTCTGCTTGACAAGATCATTGCCAAAAATTTATCACATCAGAAATTGATTTTTTTCCCCCCAATCATTTATTGTAATAACACACAGAGTTAACCGAGTCCCACACAAGGTGGATTTTTACACAAAATGTTTGTGTGTTTGTTTTTTTTTTTTTGCAGTCGATCCTATAGCTTTTTGTGTTGCCACCAATAAACTAGCACAAAGGATATATTTTTACATAGTTCCTGTTTATAATTAATAATATTCGATAACAGAAGTACTGTAAACTTGCTATGTGCAAAATACTAATGCAACTCTGGAAGTAACAAATCCATCATGGAAACTTTAATGGCATCACTACATAATAATATGTATATTCTACTGAGTCATGGCCCTTAGATCATGTCACATTTTGCAATTATACACACAGTTCTGTTTGGGTCATATGACACTTAGTTTTTCATGATTTATTTTCACTTTTCCTCCACCAATTTAAATTCTTTGCTTCCATTTTATTTTTAAGGATTGCTAAAATTGGTGAAATTATTAGTGGGGTAATTTTAAGAGGTTGTGAGTCAGGGACTTGAACACAGTGTTCCAATACATGTTGCTAGTTGTACATATAAAATAACCTGTGAGTAAATATAAAATGAGACAGTATATTACTGTAAATATTAGAAGATTTCTTAAAGATAAAAAAAGCTTTTTAAATTTCTTAATTTGTACTATACTCTAAAAGTGAATGCCAAGCAATTCCATGGTTTAAGATGACATGAAAGGATACTGTAAATATTTTTAAGAATGTCAATCATATATATGACGTGTGGGTTTGTGTGTGTGTGTGTGTGTGTGTGTGTGTGTGTGTGTGTGAGAGAGAGAGAGAGCGTGAGAGAAAATGAGGAGCCATGCTAGTGAGTTGTATGGCTCATACAAACAAAAGTCAAACAAGCATTTACATTCCCTTCTGGCTATTACTTTTTCACTCAGATTTAACACAGTAACTTTCAATTCCTCGGCCCAAAGAGATCTGTAATTAACAAATCTTAAAATAATGCACATTATTACTACATTTATTTAATTAATTCATTCCTTTATTTTATTTTGTTCTATTTTATTTGTTGGTTTGTTTATTTCTGTACTTATTTTTTTCATTCTGTTACAAAATAATAAACATTTGGCGCATATGGTGGGGGGGGTGTCACATTAACGCAAAACAGTATCTAATTGTTATGGGTGACACCTCAGTCACTTGTCATATTGCCATGCATGTATAATAAAATTGCAGCCAATGTGCCAGTAAGGCCCAACTAACTGTTTCTTTTTAAATACATGGAGTTCAAGAGTGAAAAAATGTACATAATTTTGAACTTATTTACACGTTTCTTGTGGCTTCTCTTCAGAGTGTCTAATGGCGTACAGTGACAGGAGCAATGGGGCCTCCACCTTCCTTCCTCATTCCTCCAACTACTGTCTAGTATTTGCATATTTCATTTCTTATTTATCACAAACCAGAATTTTTTTTCTCCACCACTTAAGTTTGACTTAAAAGTGATAATATATGGTATCTACAGGTATGGGAGATGGCTAAAAACATTACAAGGCTCACAAAGGCTACTTGAGCAACTTTAAAGTTTGACAAACAAGGAAG
Source organism: Arapaima gigas (assembly GCA_900497675.1). Lineage (NCBI taxonomy): Eukaryota > Metazoa > Chordata > Actinopteri > Osteoglossiformes > Osteoglossidae > Arapaima > Arapaima gigas. The sequence goes on along the minus strand of UFQX01000723.1, from coordinate 15,427 downwards.
TTTTTCAAGACCCGACAAAGCTGTGCGTTAACTTGTGCTTCCAGTTCTCGGTATTCAGAGTTGCCATCTCTACTCCCTGAGACCCCTAACACCCCCCACCACCACCTGAGCACAGACTCACAACACACACAGATGAGACCAGAGATTGCTTGGGTTCTGTATAGATGCATCTTAAGACGTGGATTACTGGGAAATCTTTGGCTCACGAAACCAAAACTAGATTGTAAATCTTTCTGCCAGTAGAAATTATATATACATCTATTCTGTTCTCTGTTAACAGCACTTATCTGTAACTGTTTAAATTAGTATTTTAAATGCTGTAGTTTTCATTAACCTTATCAAGCAAAACATGGTAGCCTTTCTTGTATGTGATAACTGCAACTTGTTTTCAAAGACTAAAAAAAAAATGTAAAAGAATGTGGCATTACACTGGGATTTTTGTTCTTGTAGAAAAGGGCTGAATGAAATGGAACTGCTGAAGTGTTGGCTGTAAATGAGTCATGACAAGAAATATTTTCTGAAATATAACAAAAATATAAAATTCTATATATAAATGACATATAAATATACTGCAGCCTATTTCTGCATGTAAATACAAACAACTATTGACTAGTGTGTACTTATTGAAATTGAACTGCAATATAAATAAAAGATATTTACCTGGAATTGGTTTAAGCAGAGGAGTTTGTCTAAGCCGAGCACTGGAAAAAATGGTCCTGCATGGAACGGTGTAAAAATTTAGTCAATAAGATGCATGAATTCATACAATTGCACATGTGGTGTTTTGAAAAGCACATTTTTGTTGGGCGTTCCTATCTTAAAGGTCTCTTTTAAAAGAATGATTTTAACTTCTCAAATTTCTAAAACAATGTTAGAAAGCAAATGAAAATCACAATTGGTCACAGGTCACATGTAGATGTACGGCACTGCATACTGGTCAAAGTATGGAACCAGTATTAAAGTGAAAAAACAAAGCAACAACTTTGTTTCTTTTCTAATTAATTTTTTGGGGCGTCCGTCATAACAGGTTGCCTCAGACTACTTAAAACAATTCACAAAAACGTAGACATGCCACAAGCAGCAATAAAATAACAGATTCACAAGCGTGGATTAAACCAAAAGACAGCTGAGAAAAGCAAACAACAACAACAACAACAAAAAAAACGCTTCTTGTCATTTACCAGGTATTTCACCAATCCCTCTGGTGACTGCAAATCGCAACATTTTTAAAAAGTTACCTTTGGGTGAACCAGCGATGACGTGGTCAGATTAGCAGGTGACCCTCAAAAAGTGACTCAGTACAAATCCTTCTGGGTGACCTGGGTGACATGTGGATGGAAGGAAATGAAGAGAAGAGGGAAGGTATAGCATCTCTGGGAAGTGCTATAGAGGAGCTGGGAAGACATGTTGACTCATTTCTCAAACTTGTTACCCAAATCTAAGTACGTGAACCCACATTTTTGACTGGTACATGATGTACAGCTATAGACAGAATCACAGACTGGGTGTCACTTAGACAGCAGCACGAGCAGCTGCATTCAGCATTTAGATTCTGTTTTCAGACCTTTTTCCGAGACAGGGAAAAGAAATGATGGTACTGCAGCGTGCAAAGTGGTATAAATTACATCAAGTAGTAAATATGCTGTATACTAAGCAATTTCTCCAACAGGCTTACAGTGCGCACCTGAGCTAATAAAGCAACTGCTGTTCCGAGGAGAAAACATCCCCTAAGTGAACACGGCTAACCGTTATAACCACGCAGCATTGTTTCTTTCATCATTTTGAAAGTAATCTGTACTGAGAAATAATGACCAGCATGCATCACTTTCAAACTAATAACAGGCATGATAATGAATTTTGTACGTGCCAGACATTACCTGGCTAAATGGATTAACCTGAATTGGTAAGTTAAGCAGGACATAACACAAGACTGTGGCTTTTTATCTACTGGATATTATTGAGCACACGACTTAGTGGGGAGCGTCTCACGTTCTTAAAACCTCATGCTGTGCAAATTACTGACAAGGTGTTTGCCGATTGTCTGCTAGCGATGCAAAGCTAGAGGAGGACACTATGGTATAGAACTCCAAAGAACCGTTTATGTTAAAAAGCACATGCGTATGAGGTCCATGGGTCAAACGCTGGGTTGGATTAGGTTACAGAAATGACAGATTTTTTGTAATCGTAAAATAATTTGAAAGTCGTGAAAGTAGCACGTGGAGGAAAAGTACACAATATGGGGAAGAACATACAAAGTCCACACAGACTGAGCTGGATTAGAACCTACAGCCAGCCAACCTAAGTATACGGAGGCAACAGCATGAACACACCACCCACCACACAGTTTTAAATGTGAATTTTACCTTTATTCACGCAGCTGCTTACAATGAGTTGCCTGTTTATACAGCTTGTCAATGTGGATAAGAACCTGAGGGGCAGTACAGACGAAGGTCTGACTCAAACCTGGGTCCTCCAGGTCTAAAGGCGGCAGCTCTAACCGCCAGACTACCATCTGTTCCTTGCAAAAATATTGTTATAGTACTTAAAATACATAGTTTGGAACAGTTTCAAAACAAAAAATAAGATAACTGGCTGCATGAGAGACAATCTCTGGAAACTAAAAGGCTTCTGAAAAACAACTGAGAAACTGCAATTCTGATCATTAGAATTTTCGAATAAAATCACCCATAAGCTATATTAGACTTAACACTCTTTAAATTTTCTGTTAATTTTTTCAGATCCCTGGACCTATGAGGAGAGGGAAGAATACTACAAACTATAAATAACACTGCAGCATTAAAATACCGTGTTATTGTTTTGAGTTTAGGTCTGTTCTTGGGGCATTATAACAACTGATATTGAAAAAAAGAGTTAAAAATGCATTTTAATGAGGGGTGAAGCATCCATGTTTCTACAGTTAATCATAGCAAACTTAAAACAAATTCACCACAGTGGATCAGCTGAATTCAACATGGGTACAAAAAGGAATAATACTGTGGTAACACTGCTGACAGAAACTGAAACATGAAATTAATTAACTTTTCCACAACAGACAACTTTTTTTCCCTTCTTTTTTGAAGTTAATCCCTATGTGACAGCAAAGGCTTTAGGATATTTTTGATGCGATTATCAATGCCATAGAAACTATGTCAATAGCATTCATAAATGTTGTTCCTTTTTTGTCTGTTCAGTACTAATCTGTTTCAATGGTGATAAATTCTGACAAAGGATATGGCATGCTTCCTTGAAGTTTGATGTTATTGTTTCGAGTGTGACATTATATATTACATTTTTATCTCATGCAAAATGTTTTGGAAATGTGAGATGAAGGAAATGCTGGAGCTTCATAAACTAGTGGCATATTAAATAGATCAAAGACTTCATGGAGTAAATCCTAGTGTTGTCTTGTGGTACTCGGCGATGAATTACAAGCTTGTGTAATAATGAACAAGGCCTAATGGGTAGACAGAACGACAATCCCATCATGCACTTGAGTAACATCTTTTCCGTTATGCCTCGGAACATCGTCTTTGAAACGAAGACTGTCCTCCTCGACAGAGAAATAACTGTGACTCAGGTGCTCTTCTGCGTGGTTTTTGCACAAAAGGGATGAAATGAAAACTCTAAATTGCATTTGTAGAAATTTTTTTAAAAACTACATTTTGACACGCGGATAATTTCAACGTTCCAGATATGCGAATCTTTCACCCAAAATCCATTTATCACTAATAATTGCTTGTTCAAAGCCGAGTCACAGGTCTCCAGAGCCTAACCCAGCAGCATAGGGTGGAAGCAGAAAACACCCTGGATTGAACTCAAAACAATCAGACACTCATTCATGCACTAAGACTTATTTAAAGTAATCATTGCACCTGAAACACATCTCTTTGGACTGTGGGAGGACCCCCCCCCATTATCTGAGAGAGAAAATGCAACCTTCACACACACTGAGCCAAACGTAAACCCACAGCCCAGCCATCCGCTGAGACACCAACACTAACAGTTGTTCCACAAAGCCGCTTCATCCAACATAAAAAAGAGTAAATGGCATCATCAGGGTCACTAAAATATGGCATCACGTGGCCACAGGTGACGAAAAGCACTGTATGTCAGGCCACACTGGCAGGGAACTATCCATCTGTCACCATGCCTTTTCAGTGATTGCATTTTTCTCTTATCGCCTCTTTATTTTACCGGTCTGAGTTTTTCCATTGTGGTTTACGTTCACCACAAGCTGGTTAGTGTAAGCAACACTTTCACTGCTCACTAACTGGACATTCTGAGCCGCCTGGTTGAAATGTAGATCAGCTCTAGCAAACTGTAGCTTGTTAGCAGTAATGAAGCCAGTGTTGCACATCTCAAAACTGCAAAACCAAAAGAATCCACGTTATGTTTCCTTCTTGCTGTGTAAATGTTCAGAGCGGTTTATCTACACAAAGTATAAAAATCATACCACAAAGTCAAGATACTGAGCAGTATGTATGAGACATACTGAACTGTACTCCAGTTTGCTGCACTGCTGCAGTGTTTCATGGCCTCATCCTGAACATAAACATTTCTGCACACAATGCAAAACAGTCACGGAGCTGCAGGTGGTCTCACGGACACTGTTCCAAGTCTTGTCATCTGAAGGTTGCCACTTTATCTGCTACAGTACCGGTGTTCAAAGTACTTACCCTGGATTAATAGTGAGATATCGCATATAATGCACCCAGGCTCCAGTGGGCATCCCTGCTACGTCAGAACACTGGGAGTGCTTGGGCGTGGAGTTTGCATGTTCTCCCCTTGTCTGTGTGGGTTTCCTCCCACAACCCAAAGACGTGTTTCAGGTCAAGTGGACTCTAAATTACCAGCACAGTGCGTGTGTGTGGTTTCATGACCCATAACAGGTCAGAACGGTGAACGATCATGTGTGGATGGGGAAAAAAAACGCAATAAATTTGCGTGATTCCCACTGTGAGGCACCTTGGATGAACGTGTCAGATGCGGTGAACACGGGGCTGACGATCATGGAGGCAGGAAGTGTTGCTCCCTCAGTCTCGCGTCGGCGGCGCGCGCTGCAATGTGCCGCCACGGCACGTTTTCCCGCGTGTTGCGGTATCAAAGCGCTTCCTGGGTGACGAGCGCAGCTCGCGTGGCCGCTGGGAGGGGCGGGATAATCTGCGGCGGCGTCTCGCGCTCCTCCTTCACGCGCCCTCGGTGCCTGTGCTTCCTCGTCTCTGTTTCGCTCTGCAGAATTTCTCAGCCCGGTTCGCCCAACTGTAACCCCCACCCCCGCCTCTGAGTCGCGAGGAACTCGCCACGTGCGCCGGCGCGTGCCTGCACCCGGGGCCCGCTTTAAAAAAAAAAAAAAAAAAAAGGCGAGCGAGGGAGCGCGTGCCGCTGCGGAAAAACGCGCGCGGGAGCGCTCACGTGTTGCTTTGATTTATGGATGCAACAGCTACAGAGTTGTTTTTAAATACATATATATTCTCTGTGCGTGACTTGGACGGCACCATCATGACTGTAATAACAGGACACGAATACCAAGTGCATTTTCTTCAGTGCTTCCGGAAAGAATGTAGTATAAGCAGTTTTAAAGGATCCTCTGCGAAGCTGGAGTAGAATCCCAATGAAGGGCAAACAAGTGGGAGGCCTGCTGACTCAAGGTCAGAAAAAATAAACACACACACCACTTATAATAGATCACTCAGCAGAGAAGGTCACGAATCCATCTTATGCTGAAATGAATCCCAACGTGCTTTAATCTGTACGTCTTCAGCTTATTTCCTTTTGTCAGGAGATGACATCTAGTCGGCTTAATTCTGAGATATGACATGCGGCACACTGTCTATTATGAAATGTTTTTAAAACAATAGAGATGTTTCTGAATGGCATGGGGATGTGGTGTTTACTCAGCCTCTCCCTCATGAGCTGCTGCAAGGAGCTTCACAGTTAATGATTTTCTGAAGTTCCCTTCACGGTTTTGAGTCATACTTAGCTTTGCAGACTTGACTGATGAAGAGCGCATTTTCTTTTCAGTCCTCCTCAGTATGAAATAATAGGCTGACTTTCCTCTGACAGGCAAATAAACACAAATCATAATGAAAACAGACGAAGAAAAACGATCCTGGAGGGAAGTTGGAAGCAGCGTTGACCTACAGTAAACTGCAGCGCCTTGAAGTTTTACAAGGTTTCTGGTGCTGGTTGTTGTCTGTATTTATTCCTGAGACTTTTTAAAAGCAGCAGCTGTGTGAAATAGGAACGCTGTCTTTTCGAAGCGTTTTAATACAAGCATGTTAAAATGCTTCTTTGCGGCATTTCTAAACGTTGCATTTTGATGTCGTATTAAGTGTACGTTTATTTTTAAACATTCACGTGAGCAGGTATAAACTGGTAACAATAATAGAAGTAAAATAATGAGAGGCTCTCCTCTCCTGTGCTGCTCACATCTTTTCACACTTTTCTCCCCTTTGCCAATCCATGTCAGTCTAGAAAGTTGAATCTCCAGAAAGATTTAAGCCAATTAAAAGTGTTGGGTGAAGCAGTCATGGGGATATTTTAAACTGTTCCCAGCAACACCTTGACACTTGCAGTGCTGGAGGAAGCCGGCAGTTACAGCTTTTTACCCCCTGCTGCATTATTACTCAGGGCTCAAGAATTACACTTTACAGCTCACAAACTTCTCAGAATGAGGTGACAACCTGAGGGGGTGAAGCCTGTTGGGAACTGACACGGCAATTGCAAATATGGAGTCACCGGTACATTTGCATTTTTCTCTTTTCTCACCGTTCGCAGTGAAATGGTTTACACGTTTGGCCCGTGCGGAACATCACGCCGACGTTGCGCCTCTTCTTGCATCTATTCGTGTGTTTAGGGGGTCACTTTAACCAACCAATATTAGCAGGTGTTCTATGTCTCTCAGCCACGTTTACTTTTATCTGTTTCCAAACTTTCGTTTTTGAATGTCTTCCAGATGTGTACTCCTGCGTTCCGCATGTCCTGTAGCTATAAAAGTAAACTTTTGTCTGTAGATTTAGAAAAAAAAAAATGGCACATTCAGGTAGCGAATGTTTTATTAGGTATGACAGGAATCTTACCATTCTGCATGTTTTCTTCTTTTTGATAAATTGACCTTTTTGGGAAAAAGTTGCTGGTTTACAAGTGAACACAACAAGCCTACAGCTATATAACATCAATTATACTGTGGCTCATTAATATGTAAATTTAAGACCGTGAGACTAATTTGCTTCCTTAATTAGTAAACAATGGTTTGCACCATGTTATATGCAAATAGGTTATCTCTCTAAAAAAGGTTAAAGCCGAATGAGGGATAATTTAAGTTTTTATTCCCAGATATTGAAACGCGTAATAAATATTTATCACCGTCAACAAAACTGAGTTAGCAGAGGCAGCACAGAAAACTGGAGTAAATTTATGTTGTTCATCATAGATGCATTTTTACATTTTTAAAGAAAGAGGGCAGAATTGTGTGTGTGTGTGTGTGTGTGTGTGTGTGTGTGTGTGTGTGAGATCTTCTTACCATTTACTGCATACATTTTTTCACAAATATAAGTATGGCTAGCAATCTGTACTATAATGAGATGAAAAACACATTATCTATCATAAATATTTCATGAACATACGAAAATAAATGCCTTTTTAATTTATAGCAATGATTGTTCTGCTCAAAGTTGGCTTCTTCTTATCAGTTTTTTACGGTATTATCAGCACTTCATGTGTGAGATCTTGCCGTGTAGCAAAGCAAGCAGGAAAGGGGAAAGAGTAAGATCAGCATCCAGTGTCAGGTTGCGACTACAGATGATGGTCTGAGACTGGCAGCTCATGGTTAGCCACTGTCACAGTGACATCTTTGAGACCGGACATCAAGTTGCTGTCAGATACTTCTAAGCAAGTCATCTTGTTGGAGCTTACAGTCCCTTGAGAAGAATGAATGGAAGAAAAATTAAAAGAAGTTGGTATGAGGAACTAGCAGAGCAGTGGCATTCAAAAGGCTGGAGATAAAGGTGAAATATGCTAGATGGAAGTCTTTCTATAGAGCCTATAGCATACTGGGAATTGCCAACAGTCAAAGCAGGAAGACAACGACAGTTTTTAGTGAGGCTGCATCTAGAGGGCAGCTAGATGGCTGTGGATAAGAAGAGGTGAGCAGTGAGTTCAAAGTAGTGCTACCTGGACCTGAGCCGAGGTCTGATCAGCTCTGGTCAGGTTGCCTGAGAAGACTAAAAACACCCAGTGACTCCAGGTTTCATCACTGACTGTGTGTCCTGGTGCATCACAAGATATGTGGTACAAAGGGATGAAACAACCTTATTTATGTACAAGCAAGACCAGGGTGAAGTAAGTTGCTGCATGGTGTTGTGAGAAAGCATAGTCCAAGCACAGGGCCACCTAGTCATCGCACCTAGTGCACCACTGGACCCTGCACCTGGACCAGCTTGTAGCTACTTGTACTCCTTTGTTTAGCCAAGGTGGTGTACAGAGGGTGTGAACCGTCCACGACGAATCATATCGATGAGTTTGTTCTGTGTCTCTTTGTGACAAGACCATGTCCTTAAGCAGAATGTAACTTATTACTCCATTGAATAAGGTTTAATTCACTCATAACACACCTTAGACAAGAAGATGTATTACATATAGAATGTTTCCACCTGGCATTAAAGAGAAACTGAGGTCGTGACCATGTTCGGATAGGAGGAGTTCTGGGATGCTGGAGTTCAGCCACTCTAGCAAACACATATAGCTCTCTGCTACTCTTCCTCTCCGACTGACGTCCAGATTTGGTTTTAATGAATGCAGATGTTAAAATCGGGTCCTAACTCGCAATATTGCTTCTCTCAGCAAGCTAGGATCAGTAGGGGATGTATTGTGAAATTGAAACTGTGAAAATCCATAGCAAGTTGCATTGATTACGTGCAAACAGATTGTGCTTCTGCACTAGCGGATGACCTGTCTGCTGAAGGCTGACCTTCAGCATCCTTTCATTTTATTCAGGCTAGTTGTCTGGATGCCATGTATGGTAAAACCGAAAGATGTGAAACTCTGAACTCTACTGTTTTGAAGCATGGCATACCAGCTTTTAAAACGTGGCTCTGTGGCGTTCTAGAAAATGCTGTAGCAAGTATTAAAACTCAACGTCAGAATCTCGATGACCTTTGAACCTGTGCCACTGTAATATCTTCCAGTCGGTAGAGGAGACATTGGTTATTAAGTTTGTCATTGATAAATAATCCATTACTTGATGACTAAAGTAAGTGGTTGTGCATCACATCAATAGTACAACCAAAGCTGTCGTACTAAATTATATGTAACAAATTTGGAATATTTATGAACAACAACGATAAAAACAATAATGATTTCTTTGGAAAAAACAGAAAACGTCAAAAAAAAAAAAACTGAAACGTGACAGACTGCTGTATTTTTGGACATAGTTGCAGGACATTGAACCCGCTGTGCTTAGACCGGAAAACTGACAGAAAGATCCTCTGACCACGACCTGTGCCAAAATAGACACGCATTGTTCCGACTGTTATTATATTTTAATCAATGATCCAAAGCTCTTAAGACCTTCCTCGTGGCTATTTCCTGAAATATGCAAAAAAAAATTAGCAGGTAACAGGTGTGACCTGCATTAATTTTTACAGGTAAATTTAAACAAGTTCACATGCTGACCTGTAAAAAAGTCTGTGATAATACATCTTTGTCTGCATTTATTGAAGCAGCGACTGTCCTGGAATGAAAAGTCTTAGATCAGTAAGTAATTGCTATTGACCAAGAGAGAGAGAGTGTGTGTGTGTGTGTGTGTGTGTGTGTCTTTAATTGATTTTCCATGTTTTGAGAAAGGGCCAGAGATTAATTGCTTATTTTGGTTCGCAAAAATGCCTCGTGAGCCAGACAGTTATTGTATTTTGTCTCTGAATTAAGCGATTTGTTTCATTAAGGTGAACATAAGAGTCGCTTCACAGAAATCGACAAGAGAACTGGGTTATGAGCACGCAGCGCATTCACAGAATTTCAAGCAGGAATGAAAAGAATGAAATTAGGGCCGACTGCTTCCCATCATTACACCGATTACCAAGGTTTCCGGTGGTTTCAAGCGCGCGCCCCTGCGTGCGCGTCTGCACGTGTTATATAAAGCCGTGCTCCAGTTAACAAAGACGCGGGCAAACAAATAGGTTCTGCAGACGTGCGTTGAACTAAAAAAGCGATATATTGGGGCCTGGCTGACGGTGGAGTGTTTCTCACACTCTGAAAAACTTGCCATCTGCTGTAGTGCTCATCACTTCTTTCCAGGATAACTTCACCTTTTCTCACCAATTCGGCTGTTAATGAAGATGTCGCTCAGGCTTTCCAAGCTGGCACCGGCTCTTTTATTATTACAAGTGAGCGGCTTCTTCATATGGGAAGACAAAACACAAGGTGCGCATTATTAGCAAGAAAGCCTTCACGGGGGGGCCACCAAATGAGAGGAGAAAATTTGAGGTTTCAATGGAAGCATTTGATTCAGACCTAAACGTTATTACAGTTGGTAAGAGGAGTTGGGAACATGTGTAAAATGTTCACAAAATCTAATCAGTGTAGCACGTGTGGAAATGCTTCTGCAGCCATGGTTCCCCAGAAACTACGCTCGCAATGATATGAATGTCTTGACCAAAACGGACTGTTTTCGCTGGATTACCAGACAGCTAATAATTTTTTTTTGCTTTATTAATGATATAGTTATTTTTAGACATTGGTTTCATGGATTGTAAAGCTTGCCTACAATGAAGTTTGGAATTCTAGAACAAATTGTAGAATAAGTTGTTACAGCCTGTAGGAACTGTTCCCCGGCTGCTCAGGATGGGCCCTCAAGTCGAGCGCGTTCGTGCAAATCCGTCCTTGCTCAGGTTGTCATACCGTGCTAGCGTTCGTTCTTACCTGCCTGGAGTGCATTTGATCTTCCTCTTGTTTATTTTTTGAACGTGTTTAGACTAAAGCTGTTTCACTGTCCCCTTTTTTGGGAGATATTGTACATTATATACCTAAAATGCAAGGGTGCCGATAATGGTAAGCGGAACTGTATTTATAACGGAGCCTTGATCAACTTAAATAGCTTTCTGACTCTCTAGCACAATCGTATAACTTGAATTATAGGTTTTAATGGTATCCTAATCGTGTTGAGTTTATATGGAAAAGACAAAGATAAAACATTACTGTAAGAAGTTGTAGGTTTAAGGGGAACCACAGTACTTATGTACATGATTCCATGGACCGAGATAAACTGTTAGATGGTCAAGCAGTCTGGGATATCTTAATTTGGTTGCTTACAACAGCTACAGCCAGCAAAAAAAACGGTTTGAAATCTAACTGTTTTTTGTTCTTTTTTAATGGGAAAAAATGCATCCGTGATCAGTAACTGCTTGTTTACCTTGGGGTTGGGGTGGTCAGGAGCCTATTCTAGGGTGTAGGGTTTAAGGCAGGGTGAAATCGCATACGTTCCTACACGGCAGAGAGTCGCAAATAAACCAGAAACACACGTCTTTGGATTGTTACTATAAACCAGAACACAACGGACAGGAAGGAAGAACGTGCGCAATCCACCCAGTCTGAACCGCGTTCAAACCACTGCCTGAGCCCACAGGACCGGAGAATCGCCATCAGCGAACCACTGTGCCACTTGAACTACTTTGGTGAAATTAAGTCATTACGGTTAGTTTTATCCGGATAAGTAACGTCAAGTAATACAATGGCCAAAGAGTCCGGAGAATTGCAATTTTAAAAGGATTTAACTGATCGATTTAGTCAACTTTGGATAGACAATTACATAATCTTGATTTCTTGAGGTGTGAAAAGTTTGCTGACTCGGCCACTTTCCAGTCAGTAGCTGATTTTTACTTGCAGGTGGTGTTATTTTATCCTCAAACTTCAGCTGAGAAAAAAAAAAAAAGTGCTTCTGCAGCCCCTGTTGAATACCGCCGCTCTATTTAACTGATCCAGTTTCTCACATAACCACACAATCTAGAAGTGTATAGTGTATCTAGGACGATTTGAAGGGTAAGAACAGAGTGGAAAGTACATCGATACGTGCAGAATTCAGAGGAGAAAAGTGGAAGCAATCTTTGCAAGGTTTTTCATTGCTTGTGGTCCTGGCGCACGCAAGGGTGAATCTATTTACCGCCAAGAATTATTCAAGCCGTTCACTCTGCTTCTGTAAGCTCCAGTTGAGCAGCGAATACAGTATAGGATTTTAAAGGAGTGATGCCGATAAAAGCATAAAAGAGCCGCAAACAATATGGGCCTCATGTACAGGGACACACTTACCATTAGGCAAAGGTATGCGAGTGCTAAGGGCCCAAAAACACTGTTGTTTCGGATTATGGTTAAAGTATTGTCGACCAAAGATATGAAAAAATCTCGATTGTTTGGATAGCAGTAAGTTTGTTGTCACATGCAGGAGTGTGTATAAAGTGTTGCTTTGTCTTTCGAATGACGCACTGCGTAGTGAAGCCTTGAACTGACACCTCACCGCGCTGTGTGTTGCTGATGTCTCTTCACACCTGTTGCTGGCCGTAATGGTGGCTGCTAGCTAGTTAACCGGGTTTGGGACGGTCAGTTTTACCACAGCTGTTGAGTCACAGACAGTCGGCTGGAGTCGATCGCAGTAACAAACACGCAGCCCGCTGTTTAACAATTCCATTTTTGCTCTGGACCCGTGTTTCTCCAGCCAGGAGCGGAGGTGATTATAGTCAGATGAAGACTGCTGCCTACTTCGAGATTGTTGTGTACCGTTGTTTTGATCGTAACCTCTGTGCTAAACACCGTCTCAGACAAATATGTTGTAGCAAACGGTAGGATTATTCGGGTTGTTGCACGATGCGCTACCCTCGGACCTTTGCCCCATCCTCTCCCCAGCCCAAACCAACCGCGTCCATGTTCAAGGAGAAATCACCACCACCAAGGACGAATTCAGGACTAGGACTCATAAGCTAGCACACGTTATGATTTGTGACTCACAGTGATATGTAGCAAGCTTATTTAACTAATCTGCGACTATACTTGTAAGTGACGGGATGTTTCTTCATTATTTTTCCAGGGTACAGTACTGTGCAAAAGTCTTAGGCACCTGTGGGAAAAATGCTATAACGCGAGGATGGTTCCAGAATTAATGCCATGAATGCTTATTAATCAATAAACCTTCTAAAAAGTGCAGTAGACAAAAAAAACCTCCATCAGATCAATATTTGGTGGGACCACCCTTTGCCTTTAAAACAGCATCAATTCTCTTATGCAAACTTGCATGCAGTTTAAGGTAGAGGTTGGCAGGTTCTTCCAAACATATTGAGGAACTGGCCACGGTTCTTCCGCAGCCTTGACTGTCTCTGCATGTCCTCCCAGACCGACTCGATCATGTTGAGATCAGGGCTCTGTGGGGACCAGACCATCTGTTGCAGGATTCCTTCTTTTTGCGCAACATAGTTGTGTATGACTGAGATTGGGTGTTTGAGATCATTCTCAGGCTGCAGAATGAATTTGGGACCAATGAGAAACCTCCCCGATGGTAGATAAGAATCTACCTGTACTTCAAGTTGCATGACTAACACTTTTGCACAGTACTGTACATTTTTGCCACTCTTGCCCAACAGGTGGGAAAAGAGTTAATGCAAGAGCACTACTTGCCTCGGGTCTTAAGCTCTTTCATTTGGGGGCAGCTTTTTCAAAGGAGCAATTGAGTCCCAGTGCAGTCGTACACCGCTGCTGAATAGTTCAATAATGGACAGAAACATAAAAAGCCCGAGCAGTAGAAATTAATAATAAAAGAGAGCCAATAACTCCTACTGTTAGTTTTGTCATTCACTAATATTAAGAGGAAAGAAGTCCCTCCATGGGCAGCACAGTTTCAGGCTGTGATGCTAAACGCCATAAGTGCAGGTAAATTAAAAGTTCATTCTTTAAAAACTGTGCTTCTTCTAGTCAGTGTCTTGTTTGGTCCACAACCTACGGCGCTCCCCTCGGGTGGCTGCTGTAATGGCATCCTCTGAATTCAACAACGTTAAAAAGAAGCAAAAACTAGCATTTTAAAATCAGGAGTCATACACTGTATTCCAGACTTGCTAGCAAATAAAACTGTTTAGTAGCAATTTGTTTTTTAATTAAAAATACCATATAGGAATAGGTTAAAACAATAGTTTTTTTTGAAAAACACAATACGATTAAAGATAAAGACAAAACATGCGTATGAAATAAATAATAATATGAAATAAATTGGTGTTGCTATTATGTATAAAAACTTTAATTTTGAATTTTAGTTAGTTTTTAGGTGGAATATTTATCGTTTGATTTGTGACATGGTGGTGCAGTGAGTTCCACTGCCGCCTCATACTGCCCGGGCTGTTTGGAACGTGAATGTGGAGCTTGCGTGTTCTGGATGGTTTTCCTCTGGTTTCCTCCCACTGTCCAAAGACATGTGTTTCAGATTACCAGGACACCCTGAATTAACGGGAGCATACAGGTTGGTCCGTAGCCTAGCCTGCAGAGATTCAGCATTAGGCCCTGGAATGACCAGGATACTTCGGTTAAAGATAATGGATGGACAGACCGCCAGTTCTTAGTCTGAATTCAGACCAGGAAAGCAGGAGCACTGGGACTGCAAGAGAAGATAAGGGTGGGTCCACAACACTGACTAAAGTATGAAAAGCAAAGAATGAAAGAAAATAACTTTTAAGAAGCATTAAGAGTTACAAGACTGACTGAAGTTGCTGGCCTAAAACATGAATCGGATGTTTATAGGAGCGGCAAATTACCGTAAATGCAGACGAATAATTGCAGATTATTGTGGTTTGAAACATAAAAAAAGCATTTGTATGTATTTCCCATGCTTATAGTGTTAAACACAAAACATTTAAGTGTAAATTATGGGCAAAAGGAGGTGTTCTCTGTTTATGCAGTGAGCCTTTATGTACTGCATCGGTGTTTATCTGTTGACAGCAACAGATGACACAATATCTTTTTAATAGATTTAAAAGTCATTTTGGAGGAAAAAAAAGCACCATCACACTCAGCATAATTCTGACTGATTGCTGTTGAACACACTAGAACATGAGTGGCTTGTTTTTTTCCCAGGTTTGCTGTATTTAACTGTATTTAACATATGGAAATGTGATTAGCCTGAAGCAACTGCGGGCGGCTGATGTACCACATCAACATGTCAAATTAGGCAAGGCGGAGATTCCATTTGTTACCGTTGCAGGAGAACAAGTGCTGAAGAAAATGAAGAATATTACTTATGTAACACAGGGGTGTATTGAAATAAAGAATCCAAAATAGTTTGTAGTAGCTATGTGGTCGAAAAGTTTTCCCTTCCATTATACAGTACTGCGCAAAAGTGTTAGGCATGCAACTTCAGTGTCTGTTGAGAAGTACAGGTAGGTTCTTATCTACCATCAGGGAG